>MU771637.1:2215-24190 GCA_026770625.1 Nicotiana glauca | reverse complement strand
ATGTTTAAATTATATTCAGCCGTGAATCGTAGCACGAAATTCGATCTCAGCCCGCTTGGCTAGGCCGTCTTATTTGAGACGTGTACCTCAATCACAATTACATTGTCACTTTCCAATCTCAATATCAGCATAATACCACTATGTGTGCGGCATGGCATCTGATCATGGCCCGATCGGCTAGGCCGTCTTACCATGACGTTTTCCCTTTTCCATCAATCACCTCATTTCAATATTTATTTCACATATCAATTCATCGGCACATTGGGCCACAATCATTGGATCATACTTGGCACTTGGCCGCATTTCATAATTCGTGTTCTTTTCACATATTTCATATGAATATCAATCTCAACAACAAGCCATTCAATTCAAGAGGTCAAGTACACATGAGAGGAAACATGAATCATTGTCATATAGAATATTTCAAAAATAATACACCTCAAGTTCACTAGCAATGGACTTCGAACACAAAGGATTTTTCTAAAAAAGAGGGGACGCACCAAATCATAATAGAAACACACATCAAGTCATAAACAAGCAATTGCACCAATTATTCCTGAATTACTCCTTTTTAATGATGACAATATATAATTTAAACATCGGTGCATGTAACAACTCGGATCACATTGGAGGTACTAATAAGGCAAATCGTTATCTCGAACAGCCAATTATGGGCTTAAATTGAGTACAAAGTATTTATGCCACTTTATCATTTACGGAAAGTAAAGTCAAGGCTCATTTCATAATCTGTTTCATATTTTCTCATGTCATAGTCATCACCAGCCACAATTATGACCCAAGTTCTCGGCACAGTGGCCACACTCTATTTCCTAAAGTCATTTGATTTATTTCAAACATCTTTATACATTGAGGATTTCACATAGTTTGGCATTTCAATACATGATTCATATTCTCCGCATCTTTTTAAATCATCAAGAATAGCACATCGATCATATTGAGACACGCCTTTCACGTATATAAAGTTGCAACATCAATTCATGTGGAACTAACAATCAATATATCAACCCAACTTTAATCTTATTACATTTACACAAACACCAACGAAGCTCAATTTCTAAAAAGAGGGGGTTTTAACCATATATACCTCAAAGAGCTTTTCCTTAAGTTTCTACAATATTTCAAATATTCTAGCAATCCCAATCTACTTTGAGACATAACAAAATTGAACACAAATTATGAAGATATTCATGGTTTCGGATCATTTGAGCATTTTATCTAACACTAGTTGTGCATCTTGATTTCAAGGCTCTTTTACAAGATTTCCTTCATTACCCAGCCTAATCTTTACTTATTCGTGTTCAACAATCTTCCCAAAAACATAATTTGTACATGCATGTATACATAATACTATCACGCCCAAGAACCATACCTCAATAACCCATCTTATACCCCAAACTCGAAATTAAAGTCTAATGTATAGAACTTTACCTCTTAGATGAAGAACTTGTGATTGGGTTCTTTGGTTTTTTCGAAGATTGATACAAGATTGGATGATTTGAATGTTGGGTTGCTCCTTCTCTATCTAAACTTCTCTCACCTATCTCTAGAATGCTCATGAAATTTCCCCAAACTGAACCCCAAAGGCTATATATTAAAATGGAGTCGGGTTATAAAAATAGGAAAAATAAGCCTCCAAAATTAGGTCTGCGGTCGCATAACAGATCGCAAAACAAGAATGTGGGTCGCAAAATGCATCGCGGAACTGGTGTCCAAAACTGGGATACAGTGGTCCAGTTTGCGACCATATTTCCGCATAATGGATCTGCGATCGCAGCACTGACACATGATCGTATTTTTTCAGCCTTTGGTAATATGATCATAACTTTGTCTAGGAATGTCCAAATGATGAACAGTTTGAAGCATTAGAAACTATACTCAAAGATATTTCATTTGATAGGTTTTTCATCCCATTAAACCTTTTATATATATAGATATGCTCGTTCAAATTAGAGACTTGTGCAAAATCATTTGGAATTTTAGCCTGTTATGAAATTTTCTAAACTGACTTAGACTTAGGCCTCCCATTAGACCCCAAATTACGTATTATAAGACTTATACACTTATTTACCAAACCCAATTGATGACCATCATGTTAATAGCACATAAAGTATTATAATTAGCCTATATGGCACCTCAAAATCCTAAATTACTTAGAAAATTTTTTCGGGGCCTTACAATTTGATCCCTCAAACGTCGTACGACAATTTAATTGTATGACATGGTCATGAAATGACCGAGATGATCCCGATGGTACATCTCCCCGGAATTGATAATGGCCTAGTCAGAATTAATTAACTTTTAGGGTAGGCGGACAGTCGTCACTTGCTCTATATATGAGTTTGTTTCCTTCTTTTATGAGAAGTCTGCCACTTTGAGTAACTATCCCTTCTATAAAGTTCTTCTTAGTGTTAGTTCTCTTATCATTTCTAAAGATTTCACTCATGCCTTTATCTCCCTTTTTCTTTTTATACCACAGCCATGGCTACTACGTCTAAATCTGTTCACCAAGGAGAGGAGAGTTTCCGCCATTGCTTCGCGCTCGATCGATAGTATACCGACAGTATCTGGTGAGCTAACTTTGAGGTGCTTTGTCATGAGGAGGGTCTTTGTGTTAGAGAGGCCTCTTAATGTTCAGGTGCAACAGGAGCATGCATCGAGGTTTATCTTTTCAATAGGGGAGGAGCACCTCGAGGCAGTTAGAAAAGACTGTGGATAGGGAGAAAAGGTGGTGCTGTAGGTACCTTCCCCAGAAGAGAGCATCATGGCTCATGCTGAGGGTTTTTTGAACGTATATACGTACCTATTTACATTGGGTCCTCTCGATAGGGTCATGCTGGAATTTTGTAGAAGATGTCGGGTTACCCTGGCACAGGTTCACCTATAGTTTTGGAGGATAGTGTCGATGATAAGGTATTTTGTTGATAAATCTGTGCTTGTGTTCACCTTAGCCATCTTATTAGACTGTACCGGCCTTTGAATCATCAAGGCCCGATTACTCTGTAATGTCAATCCATTCGACCCTTTGTTGCCAACAATGAAGAAACTAGAGACCGAGGGTGGATAAGTCGTTTTGTTCGAGTGCGAACTGTCAATATTATCCCTGCAGAGTACCTTCCATTTGAGAAATAGAACTTCACACATAAGTGGTACACTTGTGTTCTTATTATTTTTCTCCATGGTGGAGGCGGACTCTGTAAAGATGTTTTATGTTTCTTTTCTTTTTTGCAACACATATGGATGCCATACGAGGTTCCCAACCTAGCGTACTGGTCTCAAAAATTGGCGACTTGCTCGACTTACGATAAGCGTAAGTGGAAAGATCTAGCAAAGGGTAGATAGGAGGCAAAACATCACGGTACGTGGTGTGTGCCTTGCTTTTTTTCCCATAAGGTACTTTCTTTTATGTGTGCTAACTCCATCATCGCAGGCATTGGAGAATTTTTAGAGATGAGACTATGCCCCCTTGGGGAAGAGGAAGGGTCGTTGGCTTTAGGGTCGAGGACGGATAGATTTGCGATGCCGATCCACCAGGCCCCTTGTTGTTAATGATGAAGAAGATAGGGTCCGGGGGTGGATGAATCAATTTGTCCGAATAAGGACCGTTGATGTTATCCCCGTGCAGTTCCTACCATTACCTAAGAAATGGAATGTCACACATAAGTGGTACACTTGTGTTTTTATTAGGGACAAAAACCAAGGTACGTGCTGTGTGGTTTGCATTCATTAGGGGGCACTTTCCCCTGTATGTATTAACTCTGTCATCACAGGCATTGGAGAATTTCCTGAGGTGAGATCGTGCTTCCTCAAAGAGGAGGAGGGTTCTTCAGCTTTGGGACTAAGGAATAATAACAAATGACAGGAACCCTCGCAAGGCGAAGGAGCTCATAGCGAGACAAGTCCTGCTCGGAGGCCTAGAGAAAGTGTCCCGACTGAGCCTGCAACAACCGAGGCTTCTGGCCTTAGAGAAATGGTTCGTCCTTTGCCACCTTCTTCCTTTTCTGTCGGAGGTAATTTGAGAGATAAGGATTGTCGATTGTCATTTTCTTCTCTCGTCGAAGGTACTTCATTGGATGTTCAAGGCCAGGGGCTTCCTAACTCAAGCAAGGTCTCGAATTATTACATTCTTATTAGGAGTGGCTCTGCTGGGGCCGATGAGAACACGCTGGCAAGTGGCGCTCAACTTTTAAGGAGGCTTAGTGGCTCTGTTCTACGGTGAGTTTTGGCTGATTGTATTGGATTTTTAGTTTTGCACTTTCATTTTCTTATTGAGCTCCTTTTTCGTAGGCCTTTAACTAGCTTAAGTCCAAGTTGCTTCGCTATGAGGCCAAGTTGTGAAAAGCCTTAGACGGGGAGAAATCCGTCAGGCTTCTTCATGACAAATGGGGAGAGGAGTTGGTATACCTATAATACGATGCTAGTCGGAGTCGAAACTATGAAAACTACCTCAAGGGATAGGTAACCTCTGCTTCGAAGTGGTGCATGTCTCTCTCTCTACCCAAAAAGATTAACGTTTTGATATTTTAGCTGTAGAGAAAAATGGAGGACTTGGAACATCTTTGGGGCGAAGTTGGTCAGGCCAAGTGTGAGAATGACGAGCTAAAGGTTCAGGCAGATGCCCAAGTTGCATCTAAGAAGAATGCTTTGGCCAAGGCTTCTTCCCTCGAGGTGGATCTTTGAAATGTTTGTGAAAATATCTCGGTCCAAACGAGCATGATCTCATGGCTCGATTCTGAGCATTTGGAGATAAAGGCTGAGGTCGTGGATGTCCAGGCTGAAGCTAAAGAGATTTGAGCTACGGCCAAAAAGAAAGTGGCCGTCTATTTAAAAGACGCTGCTGATGCTCGAGTTAAGCTGAGAGGGGCTTCTGATTGAGAGAGCAGAAGTAATAAATACGCCAGTACAAATCTTGGAAGGAAACCCTCGAGGAGATCTATGTTAGGGGCTTCGATCTCTCAGAAGAGCTAAAGCAGGCAAAGGCGAACGAATATGATGCTAATTTCCTTTTGTCTAATGCTAAAGATAATAAAGAAGAGACCGGCGGGCTGCAATACCCGAGGGGGAAGTGGACACGGCTATTTCATTTTGATTCTGTGTATGATGCTGTTAGAGAACCATTATAAATGAGGCGTTTTGTTGTTTCATAGATGCATATATAAAGAAACCTTTCAGTTTCCTCCTTCCATGAATTTCCATTTGCTTGAATATGTCTTTCTTTGTTTTGAATTTATATGTTCATTGATTATTGGCCAGACGATTTGGCCTTCGAGTAGTACCCTCAAGTTTACACATCTACTCTGAGGCTTGTTAGGCTGGCTCGTAGGCTCTTACGCAAGAGGCCGGTACGACCTTTAATATAGGCTGGTGCTTGGGCTCTTATGAATTTGCCATTAGGAATTTTAAAAATGTTTTAAGCTTAGTCTTCGAGTCGGATTTTGACTCGAGATCATTGATCCTTAAGTTTTTGAATTTTAAGGTGGCTCTTAGGATCTTATGCATTGGGTCCGTACGACCTCTAATGTAGGCTGGCGTTAGTGGCTCTTACGTGTTGGGACAGTACGACCTCTGTATAGGCTGGCGATAGTGGCTCTTACACATTAGGTTATTAGGACCTCTAATACAAGCTAGCGATAGTGGCTCTTACGCGTTGGGTCGGTACAACCTCTAATATAGGCTGACAACAGTAGCTCTTACCCGTTGGGTCAGTACGACCTCTAATATAGGCTGGCAACAGTTGCTCTTACGCATTGGGTCAGTACGCCCTCTAATATAGGATTTATTTTTCCCTCGTTAAAGACTTTTGAAGTTTTTGTATTTGCCCGACCCTGCAACGGTTCGATAAGCACCTCGATTATGAGCTATTATGTAGCGATATATGAGCACCTCAGGAGGTTTTGCTCGATGTATGAATGGTTTCGAAGCCTATTGTTTGGAGATGATGTAATCGAAGCTTTTTTTCTTAAGCCGAGGGTAGCCTGATTAACTAGTTCTTTTTGAAGTATTTTCGAAGTAATTTGAAGGCCTATGATTTTATAACGACGGTCGGGCATCCCTGAGTCACGTGACTTTTTCTGGTGTAGCCTTGTGACCATAGTCATTGTATTTAGCCCGAGACTTTTAGTCCCCGAGTGAAGTAGTTTCAGCGTCTATATCGAGGGTATGCCTTTTTAGGGGTCTAATAAGTTCGGATATATATCCTTAACTTCAAGATCAAAATTATGCCTTTTGTAATGTCATATATATATGTTAACATGCCTTACTTGAGGTCTTATAGATAAGTTACTTGGTACAAGTATGGTTCATGCCTTGCTTGAGGTCTTATAGTTTTGGTGGTTCCTTATAGAGGTCTTATATTGTTGATAATGCCTTGTGGAGGTCTTACATTTTCTAGTATTGCAGCATGGAGGGTTTCCTATTCAAGGTTTCCCGCTTGGGGTCTTACGGCTCTGAGTTTCAGATAGTTCGACGGGGTGATAGTCGTCGACAGTCCCCGAGACATCGAATGTTTTTTGGCTCTAGAGCCATTCTTTGTAAACTTGGTGCTGCCTCATTGTGGGCTTACAAGTTTCAAAGTTTCCGTCCCGGATACCATATGGCTTCGAGTTTTTGATGACAGTCCCCGAGTGTTTGGGAATTTTTTGGCTTTGGAGCCATTTCTTGCGGAAGTATTAGACTTCTTTATAGTGCAAAGCGTTTTGATGGAGGAAAAAAATATTCTTCAATTACTTGGTACAAGTATACATGTGTATGCTGTCAAGGGTTTTGTTCTTCTATGAGAGCACGGTTCATTCGACCGTTTGGCCCGGTATATCATTTTCCTATTGTAACCTTTTTTGGTTCATCTTGACTTCTCTGAGAAGGCGATCTTTTGAGGGAATGCCCCCCAGTGTTCGAGGTTGATTGAAGAGAATCCTTGAATACTTGTTAAGTTCTCCTTAGGTAGCATATAGATGTTGCCTCGTTAAAAACCTAGTGGGTAAAACCCTTTTTGTGATAAAACCCAATCGAAGGAAAAGAGTGCAACGTATGCGTTAAAACCTAAGGTCTTCGACTTCGGCAGCGCTTTGACTGTTTTGATCGAGCACCTGCACAAATGTTAGTGTAAGATGTAAATAAAAAGGAGATGATTATACCTTAATGGTGATGGTGCTTTGAGCCTTGACATGCGTAGACCGTTTGCTCCGGGGACACGGTACCATCCTTTGCTTGTTCAGTCAGATATAGCTAAGAATGCATCTCGTGATTGCTACTCTACTGTTTATTTATCCTTTGGCTCCTTCAATGTTAAAGGCATTGATGCTGGTGCCACGTCGTGCACTGCAAACATCTCCCTCGTTGTATGTTATTCCCCATACATGGTTTTTATTTTGTCCTTTGTCGGAAACTTCATAATTAATGAAGCGTAGATAGTACTGCTCTCAAGCAGTGTATCCATGGCCTTTCTAATAAAGCATTGTACCTCATCTCCTTCGATGACATGAAATTTAACAATTTGGGTCGTGCCTACTATGTTGACTAGGAGGATGATTTCCCCTTTTGTTATTTTGCTTGCCATGTTAAATTTGTTGAGGACTCGAGAGGCAAGCATGATTTGGTCGAGCAGTCCGAGCTGCTCCATCACCCTCAACCTAATGATGTTGGCCGAGCTTCCTGGATCCACAAGAACATGTTTAATTTGAAATGTATTTACTAGAAAAGAAATTACCAATGCTTTGTTATGAGGCTGAGATAGGGTCTTGCTATCCTCGTCACTGAATGTGAGAGCATCCTCGGGTATGTATCCTCGAGTTCGCTTTGCCTTGGTGATGGATATTTTAGTTCGTTTGACTATGGGTTCCTATGGGATGTCGACTCGCCTGAAAGTCATGTAGATGGCATGTTGTGTTCTTCTGTTTCATTTTTCCTGTTTGCCTCTCTTTCTCGATATTGTTTTTTGGCTCGGTCGCTGAGGAACTCTCGGAGATACCCCTTGCTGAGTAGTCAGGCTACTTCTTCTCGGAGCTGTCTGCATTCCTCGGTCCTATGACCGGGTGTGCCATGAAACTCGCACACTAATTTAAGGTTCCTCTATGACGGATCTGATAGCACAGGTCTTGTCCACCTGGTGTCTCTAATTTTATAATTACGATCTCCAAAATGTCAACATTGAAGTTATTTTCTAACAAGCGGTGTGCCTCCAACAGTCCTGTCTGTCTGTCGAATCCGGCTCTGCTCAAGAGTCCCCGAGGATTCTAACCTTGATCTGTCCTTTGGTCATTTTGGTATATGTTGGTATCTTTCCTTGTTTGACTTTGGCTCATTTGCCGAGAGTCTGCTTGGATATACAGAGCCCGGTGGGGCTCTTAGTTGGTCATCCTCGACCCTAATCTTTGATTGATATCGATTGTGGACATCCGACCAAGTCATAGTGGGATATTCAACCAAATTCTTCTTCAGCTACTTTGAAGCCACTAAACTTCACTTGTCAAACCCTGGTTGAAGTCCCGCATTGCCCAGTCATCGGAGATCAGTGCTAATTCCATTCTCTTAATTTGAAAGCGAGTTACAAACTCCTACAACATCTCTTTTTCTTTTTGTTAGATCTTGAAGCTGTTGGATTTCCTTGTAGCCACCTTAATGTCATCGGCGTGTGCCTTTATGAAAGAATCTACTAGCATGGCAAATGAGTCTATTGATTTTGGGGCTAGGTTGTTATACCACATCATGGCCCCTTTTGAAAGTATTTCTCTGAACTTTATTAGTCAGACGTATTCGATCTCGTCATCCTTCATGTCGTTGTCCATTAGCGCACAAGTGTAGGCAGTGACGTGCTCGTTGGGGTCCGAGGTTCCATTGTACTTCAGAAGATCGAGCATTCTGAATTTCTTCAGGATGGGCATTGGATCGAAATTTTGTGGGAATGGCTTTTGCACGAACTTCATTGAGTCTATACCCTTCAGGATCAGGGGTGTGCCTGAAATCTGATCGACCCTTGAGTTGTAGGTCTCTACCTTTTTGTTGTTGGCTTCTATCATCTTTTTACCCGACTCAATTCTCTTTTTGAGGTCCTTGAGTATCTTCATAATAGCGGGTTTGGCTGTTGACCCATTGTTGCTTGACCTTTCAGGTACCTGTTCCGTCCGAGGGGGCATTTCCGGGGTCATTATACTTGGGTTTTTTGGTGGCTTAGCAGTTGAGCAATTGCCAGTTGTTATGCCTGCAACATCTCGAAAATAACGTGAAGGCTAACCTCTTGTTCCTCCCGAGTTGGGGTTTTTTGAGCTTCTTTTTGGTCTCCGTGGCGTACGCTCCTATTAGTGTGGGAGCTTATATCGACGTGTTGGTATCGCGTGAGACCATATCCATGGGGATTGGCTCTGGTGTGTCCTCAGGGTTTCGTGGTGGTACACCAATAACAGCTACACCATTCTCTCCATGGTCCTCAAGACCGTTGTTTTCATATGCATTCACTGAGTTAGACATTTTGACCTGAAACCAAAGATTCTTGGACAAGAAAAAGTGTGAAAGATAACTTGTATTATGTAGTGAACCAGCATGAAAACAATAACTATTATTTTTAACCCCACAGTGGGCGCCAAATTGTTTACCTTGAAAATGGTAAACAGTTTTATTATGTGCTTCTAAAAATATGTGATTTGTTTTTATGCTAGTTATTAGGCAATAGATGCTATGTGTGAGACTAGAAAATAAGGTGAGAACTCGAAAGCAGTATGTTAAGCAAACCGTGTGGCTGAGAATCGGGGCCTCGAGGTCGAGCTCGATACTAAGATATGGACAGCCGATGAAGGACTAACAATTTTGAGAGCATTAATGCTTTATGATCAATAATGAGAAATAAATAAAGAACAATTAATGAAGTACAATAAATGTAAGAAATGTAATAAATGTAAGCAATAAAATCAAGGGAGAGTATGTTTAAGTTAGAGAGCAGAGAATGTTCTTGTATTGAACGTTGTGTATTGAATGTACAAAATGACAAGGGTCCCCTTTATATATGAGAGGGAATCAAAACATAGTACATATTCATTTATTATAAAGATATGAGGCTGGTACAGCTATTTAATGCCATGGTACATGCTCGAACTAGCCAGATAGACTTGGTCAGCTTTAATCGCGTGCCTTGGGAACTTCTCGTTTGTCCATCATAGCCTTTGATTTTCACTACCTTGAGGTCGATCATTAAGAACCCTCGAGGTCAAACCTCGAGCTAGGCCTCGAGGCTTCAGGGGCGGTCTTGCAAAGTGCCATAATGATCATAAAATCAAACCCTCTGATTTTTACTGTATACAAGGACGCTATCAGCAATAGTCCTTTTTGTGGGATGCAATTACCGCAGAGGTAGAGGCTCACCATGGTACTTGTCTTCCCATCGAGCCTGAGATAGATCGACCACGAACGCTTGGTGTATGGGAAAATTGAACCCAACTGGTTGACCTAGCCGATAGGTCCTTAACCGCAGTAGGGTACACTGCGACAGCTACATCCGCTTAGTTCGTAGGGAAATTGTTGGGATTCCCCTCCTATATAAAGGGGATCCTAGTCATTTTGTAAGGTCGGTTGCTTCAACTATTCCACAAAAAATATACAAGAACATTCTCTCTGCTTTATAACAGATTATCTTGACATTATTGCTTCCATTTATTATCTTTGTTATTGTTCATCATTTATTGTTTATCATTGGCCATAAAGAGCCTTAGTTAATTTTATTATAACTATTAGTCATACTCCAGTCACCCTTGATAGCTCACAGCTGAGTTCCGGAATTGACCTCGATGCCCCCAAATCGAAGAGCTCGAGGCCTCGATTATTAACCTATCGGTTTGGTTATCACCTTACTACTTACTCTTATTTAGCTTCTAAGTCTCACACACATAGCATTAACTGTTTAACAACTAGAATAAAAATAGATCACATATTTTTAGAGTCTCATCATCATATTTAATTGTTATTACCATTTTCACAGTAAATAGTTTGACGCCCACCATGGTGCTAAAAATAATTGTGATTATTTTCATGCTGGTTTCATTATACAATGCAAGTTATCTTTCACACATTTTCTTGTCCAAGATCTTTAATTTTAGGTCGAAATGCCTAGCTCAGTAAATAGAGTTGAAAACAACAATCTTGAAAACCACGAGGAGAACGGTATGGCTGCTCCAGGAGTTAGTGTGCCACCACGAAACCTTAAGAATGCACTAGGACCAATTCCAGCGGATGTGGGTTCACGCGACACCCATCAAATCGATATAAGCTCACTTACCAATAGAAGCGTACACCAAGGAGATCCACAAGAAACTCAAAAAACCCCAACGGGGGAAGAACTGGAGGTTAGCCTTCATAATATTTTTGAAATGTTGCAGGCACAACAGATGGCTATCACTCAGCTGCAAAGTCACCAGAAAACTCCTAGCACAGTAGCATCGGGGACAGCTCCCCCGACCGAACAGGTACCAAAGAGATCGAGCAATAACGGGTCGATAGCCGATCTTGTCATCGTAAAGATGCTCGAGGACCTCACCAGAAGGATCAAATCGGGCGAGAAAATGATATAAGCCAATGATAAGAAGGTCGAGATTAACGACTCCAGGGTCGACCAAATTCCAGGATCACCCCCATCTTGAAAGGTGAGGACTCGAAGAAGTTCATACAAAAGCCATTCCCATAGGATGTGGGCTCGAAATGTATTCTAAAGAAGTTCAGAATGCTGTACCTTCAAAAATATAATGGTACCTTGGACCCAAACAAGCACGTTACTGCCTACACCTGTGCATGAAAGGGCAACGACCTGAAGGACGACGAGATCGAGTCCGTCCTGCTGAAAAAGTTCGGAGAAACACTCTCCAAAGGGGAAATGATGTGGTATAATAACTTGGTCTGAAACCTTATAGACTCATTTGCCATTCTGGCAAATTCCTTCGTAAAGGCGCATGTCGGGGCGATCAAGGTGGCCACAAGGAAATCCGATGTCTTCAAAATCAAGCAAAGGGAGAACGAGATGCTGCAAGAATTTGTATCTCGCTTTCAAATGGAATGAATGGAAATACCACAGGTCTCTGACGACTGTACAATGCAGGCCTTCACTCAAGGTTTGAATGAGCGAAGCTCGGTGGCTTCAAAGCAGCTGAAAGAGAATCTGGTTGAATATCCCTCCGTGACCTGGTCGAACGTCCACAGTCGATACCAGTTAAAAATCAGGGTTGAAGATGACCAGCTGGGAGCCCCCTTGGGCTTAGTATACCAAACAGGCTCCTGGTGAAGGAGCCAAAGCTAAACAAAGAAAGATACCAATCGTACACCGAAGACAGAAGGAATGCCCTGAGGCGTAACCCACCTCGCAATGATCAAAGTATAGACCAAGGACGGAATCCTCGGGGACTGATCAATAGAGCGGGGTTATATAGGAACGTGGGGCCAGTAGAGGCAACTCACTTATGAAAATACAACTTCAATGTCGATATGTCAGACATCGTGTTCGCCATCAACAAAATCAGAGACGCCAAATGGCCCAGACCTGTGCGGTCAGATCCTTCCCAAAGGAATCATAACTTAGTATGTGAATTTCACAAAACGCACGACCATAGGATAGAGGATTTCCACCAGCTCCAAGTTGAAGTAGCCAAACTACTCAATAACGGTCACCTCCGAGAATTCTTAAGTGACCGGGCCAAAAATCAATTCTAGAAAAGAGAGGTAGGCGAGAAAAACAAAACGAATGAGCCACAACATGTTATACATATGATCTTGGGAGGTATCGATGCTCCGCAAGAACCCGTGATGAGAAAGATGAAAATATCCATCACCAGAGAAAAGCAAACTCGGGGTTACATACCCAAAGATTCCCTCACATTCAGCAAAGAGGTTACTAAGACCTTGTCTCAATCTTACAATATCGCACTGGTAATCTCTTTCCTCGTAAATACATTTCAAATAAAATATGTACTTGTAGATCCAGGTAGCTCGGCCAACATTATCAGGTCGAGGGTAATAAAACAGCTAGAACTGCTTGACCAAATCGTGCCCGCCACTCGATTCCTCAACGAATTCAACATGGCAAGTGAAATAACGAAAAAAGAAGAACCAACCTTTAGTCAATAGTATCTCTACTTCCCTCTTTCCGACCTCATCACTTCAATTAAAGGCCAAACCAATTTCCTAGTCACAGGTCATCCTCCCAGTCAACGTGGCCAGCACAACCCAAAATGTCAAATTTCATGTCATCGAAAGAGGTATGAGGTACAACTCCTTGTTTGGAAAGCCGTGGATACACTACAAGAGAGCAGTACCTTCCATCCTCCACCAAATAATGAAATTTCCGTCAAAGGATGGGATTAAAACCGTCTACGGAGAACAGCATGCGGCGAGGGAAATGTTCGTGGTGCACAATGTGGCACCCAAACCAATACCTCCACTCGCAAAAGAGCCAAAGTGTAGTCAAACTACATCTTTGGTTAAGCTCTATCAAATAAAGCAAAGGAACGTACCGTATCCTTATCACAAGCGACTGCGACATGTTGGAACTCGAAACATCACCGGCACATCCCACACTAAGGTATAACTATCCCCCTTTTCATTTTATATTTCACCCTAAACCTTATGCACGCACCCGATCGAAGCAGTCAAAGAACTAACCCAGCCCGAAGTCCTTAAGGATTTCAAGCATCTGTTGCACTCTTTTTCTTTGACCACGTTTTTATCCCGTAAAGGGTTTTACCGGAAAGGTTTTTAATGAGGAAACATCCACTCGAGGACTAGCGTCAAAATCTCAAAAATCGCATGACCTCAGGGTCAGAATCTCTGAAATCATAAACCCTCAATGAGGAAATACCAAGTTCACGAGTAACAGCTCTCGAGCCAAAATACCCTCTATGACTCGGGGACTATTGCCAATCATCATTCGTTACAAACCCGAAGCCATAAGACCTCTAGCGAGCAAATTCGATCTCGTAATACCTACATAAGGCAGCAAACATATTTGTAAGACCTCAAGCAAGGCATGAGCCATACTTTTCCCAAGTATCTAAAATTTTTAAGACCTCAATGGCATGAAAATTTTGTAGACCTTACTAAAGGCATAAACTTGATCTCAAAGTTAAGGCTACATATCGAACTTGTAAGATGCCTGAAAGGCATACCCTCGATATAGACGCCTAAACTACTTCATTCGGGAACAAAAATAGCTCTGGCCAAGCACAAATGACTACAGTCATAAGGCTGTACCAGCCAAACTAATGCGACTCGGGGACGCCTGACCGTCGCTACAAAATCACATGCCTTCAATTACTTCGAATCTACTTTGAAAAGAACAGGTTAAACAGGCCACCCCCGACATAGGCAAAAGACCTTCGACCATGTCAACTCCAAATCACGAGCTTTGAGATACTCAGCCTCTGAGCCAAACCTCCCAAGGTGCTTGACTAGCACCACATAATGACTCGGAATCGAGGTTCTTATCAAACAGTCAAAGAGTAAGGAAAAAATTACTTCAAAAAGCCCTTAACGAGGGAAAACCAAAGCCTATAAAAGGTCACTTCAACCCAAGGTGTAAGAGCCATTATCTCCAGCCCATATAAATGTTGTTTTGACCCAAGACATAGGATCCATTGTCACCAGCGAACACAAATCCAAAAAATTAAGGGTCGAATAAGCTTGAGACAAAACCAGATTTGGAGACAGAACCCAAAATAGTTAACTAAAAATGACACAGGGCAAAAGCATAAGAGCTCAAATGCTAGCTTACTCTAAAAAGTTGCTTCGACCTGAGGCGTAAGAGCCAATGTCGCCAGCC
Organism: Nicotiana glauca; assembly: GCA_026770625.1. Classification (NCBI taxonomy): domain Eukaryota; kingdom Viridiplantae; phylum Streptophyta; class Magnoliopsida; order Solanales; family Solanaceae; genus Nicotiana; species Nicotiana glauca. The sequence goes on along the minus strand of MU771637.1, from coordinate 9,387 downwards.
CGCATAAAAGGCTGCATTGGTCCAAGGTGTAAGAGCCATCATCGCCAGCACATATAAAAGGTCGCTTCAACCTAAGGCGTAATAGCCATTGTCTCCAACCCACACAAATGCAAAGTTTAAGGGTCGAATGAGCTCGAGTCGAAACCCGACTCGAGGACGAAACCCAAAATAGTTAACAAAAAAGGTCACATCGACGGAGCGCATAAGAGCCTACAGGCCAGTAATGAGCCCCAGGGCCATATCATGAATCTAAGGATTCCTACAAACTCAAAGACCAGTTCACCTGGCCAAATTCGAGAAAAAAGAGAAACAGAAGAAATAAAGCCGTAAGTTTTTTTTATACACATATACAAAAAAATGCAATCTCCATCTACAAATATGCTTTGAAAATGCTATATACAGATGGAAAAATCTATGCCTTCCCCCTCCAGAGGGCTACGGCCTGCCGACCTCATCTTCGTTTTCTTCAGTATCGGACAGAAGTCTCCAAGCATTATAATCATCCGCCCTCGCTCGCGCCAACTCTTCCAAAAGGAAAAAAACCCCTAGCACGAATCTCCTCGAGAATCTTTATTCGAGACTTGAAACAAGCATATTTTTTGATCCTCTCTTAGTGGTTGAAGATCCTTCTTAGCTTAGCATGAGAATCGGTAGCGTCCTTTAAATAGATCGCCATGTCCTATGCAGCCTTGGTTCAGTTCATTACAGCTTCAGCCGGGGCATCAACGATCTCAGCCCTGACCTTTGAAAGCTCGAACTCAAGATTCGTAATCATTTCTGTTTGAACCAAAAAATTATCGCGAGCTAAGCGGAGTTGAGCCTCAAAGGAAGTAACTTTAGCCAGAGCGCCCTTCCTTTCTAAAGCCTGGACATCCGCTTGATCTTTTAGCTTATCATGTTCGCATTGGCTTGACTAGCTTCATTCCGAAGGCGCTCCAAGGCCTCTGTCTTTTTCTGCAGCTGAGATAAATGAAGTGTTAGCCTTAGAAGTGAGAAGGCAGAATTCACACTCACCTAGGATGGAAAGTTACTTTCTCCTTTAAGTAGCTCTCATAATTCAAGCTCCGGCTCGCCTCATACCGCAAGTGTGATAGCTCAACTTCGTTTTTATCACAAAAGAGCCTAAAGGATCTCTCTTCATTCAGAGCTTTCTGCAGCCTAGTTTCACGACGAAGCAGCCCGAACTTAAGCTTGTCAAAGTCCTATAAAAGAAAACCCAATGAGGAAGGGAAGATGCAAAACTCAAAAGGCCTATGCCAAAACTCACCACGAAGTAAATCCGCGGGGCTTCCTCAAAAGCCGAGCGCACATCTGGTAACCTAGCTCCCTCAGCTCTAAAAGAATTAACTTCGGTCAAGGCACGATCGCTCGAAGTATGCAAACCCAGGTTTCTAGTATCTCTAAGTACTGTGGACGGAAAAAGAAGGCGACGACAACGGAGAAACCACCTTTCGAGAACAAGAAACCATGGGCACGACACGCTTAGACGATGCTTTCGCTCTAAAGTCCCGGTCCTGTTTCGCCTTGCTTTGAGCGTCATCGCCCTGCAAAGGCATCCCTTGCTTATTATGATCATTCTTTAGCCTGGAAGATAGCAACCCTTCCCCCTCTCCAAAGGAGCGTGGCCTCACCTCAGAAGGCTTTTTAATGCCTAAAATAGCAACATTAATACACAGAAAGGGAAAATACCTCTCCAAATGAAGGAAGGGAAGGGAAAAAATCACAAAACACGCACCATAATGTTTTGCTTCCCATTAACCCCGGGACAAAGCTCGCCACTTGCGCTCATCACGAGTCAAGTGGGTCGCCAACTTTTGAACCTAATCCAGCAAATTAGGAACGTCGCCCGGTGCCCATGAAACCACTATAGAAAAAGAGAATGGGAGACGGTTACGAAACCAGTTTTCGCCATAAAGAAAACTAAGAAGGCATGGAATGTTGCACTTACGTGTGTAGTTCCATTCCTTAGGGAATGGCAAAAGCTCCACCGGGATAATTTCGGCATTTCAGACTCATCCACTCCGGATCTCTATCTTCCTCATCATCAATAACAAAGGGTGTGGTCAACCGGCATTGTAAGGTTAGCGGACCCCGATAGTGAAATGGCCGGTACAACCTAATAAGATGAGTGAGCATAAATTCAAGCCCCACCTTCTCCGTGAAAAATCTTATCATCAATACTATTCACCAAAATGATAGGTGGATCTGCTCTAAGGTAACTCGATACTTTAAATAGAAGTCGAACACAACCCTAACAAGGGGGCCCAATGTGATGCTACGTGTACACATTCAGGAATCCATTAGTACGATTTGTGATGCCTTCATCCGGTGAAAGTATCTATAACACTACTTCCTTCCCCCATCTGCAATCTTGTTTCACTAACACATGGTATTTTTCTCCTATCAAAAAAGTAACCTTCAAGGTACACTCTCAATTGTCCTAAATACCAGAGATGGAACTCTCCCCTCTTTGACGGACAGAACCCGATGTAGTAGTCATGGTGGTGGCAAAATTAGAGAACTAGAGCAGGAATTTATGTAAGTACATCAGTACTGAAGTGATCAAAGGCTTAACATAGAAAGAGAAAGGTAATAGCTTAAAATGATGGGATCTCCGAAAGGGCATAAACGACCCTATATATAGAAAAAAACAACGATGATATGCCTGTCCAGAAGGCCAATGACATCATCGCCAGTCATGTGGTGGTGCCGACCTTGAGGATCTCAATCAAAGATATGTTAGACCCAAAAGTCCAATTGCATCATCGCCAGTCTCGAGGTGGTGCCGGACCTTGAGGACCTCTATCAAAAACAAGTTAGGTTCTAAGAAGCCAACGCTTCGCCGCAAGTCCTAAGGAGGTACACGTCCTAGAGGACCTCCATCAAAAAGTAGTTATGCTCCAGGAAGCCAATGACATCATTACAGGCCTCGAGGTGGTACTCAACCTCAAGGACCTCTATTAAAAAGAAGTTAGGCTCCAGGAAGGCAATGACATCATTATAAGCCTCGAGGTGGTACCCGGCCTCGAGGATCTCTGTCAGAAAAAATGTTAGGCTCCATAAAGCCAATAATATCATTACATGCCTTGAGGTGGTACCCGACCTCGAGGACTTCCGTTAAAAGGGAGTTAGGCTCCAAGGAAATATTAATTTAAGCTCCACCCATATAGGCTCAGCCGCGGGATATCGTCTAAGTTCGGGTAAAACCTCATTCGGGATCTATCTCCAACGCCTTGGGGCCATGTACGCTAAGTTCATGGCAAGTCTCCAGGTGGCTCGGGTTTGAACGGACCCTCACTCGGGAACTGCTCTCGAAAACTTAAAGGCAGACCCTATAATCGGACCTCCAAGAAAATTCCCCCTCAAAGATTACCGCGTGTCACACCTCCTTTTTCCGAATTACTACACCCCGGGAAGGGATATAATAAAGGAAGGAGTTTTTCCAATTAAAGGACAGTTGGAACGAGATTTATTTATTTAGATTCAGAGTCGCCACTTGGGAGATTAATGGTGTCCCAAGTCACCAATTGAATCCCGAACCGAGGAAAGTTTGACTCTGTTAACAGTCCGCGAACCAGAAATCCGGATAAGGAATTCTGTTAACCCGGGAGAAGGTGTTAGGCATTCCCGGATTCCGTGGTTCTAGCATGGTCGCTCAACTGTTGTATTTGTTTTTATCTGATTTTCATATATATTCCATTTTTATGTGCTTTTATTAATGATCCAACTTTTATTGTTGAATTTTACAAGAATTGCAACGTCGTGAAAATGTATCTCGAACCACGATGTACCAGTACGCCAGTGGCTTTTAACACATTTCGACTTTGTTGAGATTTGGATTTGGGTCACATAAATGTACACCCGTATTTGAGAAAGTAATATTATTATTATTCGCGCCTAAAGCATCTACGCATTTATTAACTTTGGGAAAGACCGTGAATTTTGCTAAACGGTCCTTCCAAATCTAAATTTTATATAGCAATTTATTTGAGGGCCCCGCAATTATGTATTTGATTTGGCGAGGCTCGTCCCATTTTTGTTAAAGGCCAATCCTAAGGTAAACTATATTCTCTACTTGTCTTTGTCCTAAAAATAAAAAAATCTAATTAATTTCATTATTCACACGATTTATTTACTGTTCATCTGATTTCGGCAAGTTTTTCTGGGTCTCTAATTAACAGAATATAATCTGAACTTTAAGCCAAACTTACGCCCACTTTTAAGAAGATATGAAATGTGTTACGAGTCATTTAAACCTACTTTCCTGTAACCGAGCCAAATTGAGCCCAGATTTTTAGTCTAATCAGCCTACATACTATCGATAATCAATTTCCAGTGTTAATGATCTAACTCAGAGCAGACAACACATAAACTGAAATTTAATTGGCAATCTAATAGCAACAGACTAGTATATCACTTAATCAGTTGTTCAGATTCTAATTTTTGTTAAGGACGCACCATTGACAAAACAGGATTTACATACTCATCTCTATAATTAACTATTACTTGAGCCATGAACATAATACTACTAATTCCTAATCTCGATTAAACTACTATCATTATGTCTCTGATTTTTTTTTTCAAACTGACGATTAGCAATTCTGAATTTTAAAACCAGAACAAACTAACACTACTAATACAGGTTTCGAATGTTCTTAAGCAAGTATTAAACTAATTCATCAATCCACTAGGTAACATGTTTCAAATAAAACTATTTCTGCTGTGGTAGACTACAATATTATAGAGTTCAAACAGTCCAAATTTATACAGTTCGTTACATTTTAGACTACTACTAGCTGAATACACATTTTAAAACTAAGTTCTACATGTATCAAATAAAACTAAACAGAAGCAAATATTCATCTAACTAATAACTTCATTTCTTCATCTCGTCATTACAACTTCACAGTCATTAGGAAATGAGAGGATATACCTGGAAATAAGATGAAACTCAATGAGAATCTATTTGAAATCACAGAAAACAGGATCAACAATGGCAGTTTAACAGCAAATCGATACATAGCTTCGATATCAACAGAAATAAGCCCAGCAAATAGCAGATAAGACCAGCAGGAACAATAAACCACCAGAAAACCAATACTTGAGTGATATTTGTTCAAATCCTCTATCGCAACTAACAACCAAATCAATATAGCTTTGAAACTACCCTAGGAATCAATGCAACAGTAGGAATTTTTAATTGTTTTGATATTTTTTGGAAGTTCCGAAACAGAGAACTCTGAGAATTAGATCAAAAATGGCAGAAAAAAAAACTCTAAGCAAATTTCAGATTTTTTTTCAACTTCCAAAACTTACTCCAAGAGGCCAAGTGAGGCCTATTTATAGAACGAAAAGAGAGGGAGTTTTGAATTTTAGAATTGCCCGGCAGTCCCTTTTTTTATTTCAATTGAGTCACTGTTATTTATTAGCTATCTGATTTACAACCCCTTATTAATACAAAATTTTCTTTTTTTCCCCCACCTAGAATGTTCTATTCTATTGCTTTTACCCTTTTGCCCTCACTTCTAAGTGGTATTTTACTGCACTACTATTTATATTGACCACATTACCCCTACCTCCTAAGCTTTGTTATAATTTAACCATTTTTGTATCCCTAAAACACCCTTGAACCCAAACCCTATTTACCACTAAACCTTGCTTTTTTTACCCCTTTACCCTTTAGTTTTAACCAATATTACTAAATTATCCCACTGCTCTATTTCAGAAACCAAACCCAGGATATAACCATCTATAACCAATAACCCTAATTATTCAATCAATTACCACTTATTTATTTCAGAAACTAAACTAATTGCAAACAAATTTACTAAAATCAAACTTCTAATTAATATTCTCAATTTTAACGGTACAGAATTATAACCAGAATCTAAAGAATTAATCAAACAAGTATTCAATACCTATTATCCTTGATTTATATCACAGAAAATTATCAAAGACTAAACAAAAATTAATTAATTCCTAAGGCTAGTATCAGAATTTGTTTAGTAAAATTTTATTTTATTATTATTCCTTTAATTTCAGAACAGTAGCAGATTTACCAAACGAAGATGGAGAAAAGACAATCAAAAAGAATCAAGGGCCAGAGACGGAGAAAACGAGCATACAAGAAACAAAAAAAACAAAAATTAAAGAACAACAGGAAGGAAAACACTTAGCTTTTTTTTTCATTATTTTCTAGGCTTTTCTTTTCTTTCTTTCTTCTTTTCTTTCTTTCTTCTGTTCTTTCCTTCTTCAGATTTCTTGACTTTTCGGCAGACCCCTCCTTTGATTATTTTTGATCTTTCCAACGTTTTTGGGACTTAAAGGTTCCAGAATAGGATTAAAGAGATCGAGGAGCACTCTTGGTATGATTTTGGTTATTTTTGTGTCAAAGGTCATCCGCCGAAATTAGGGTTCCGGCGATGCTTAATCAAATATTCGAAGAGTTAGGGACTTACTCGAGGGAAAAGAAGTGGAGGGGTGGGAAGAGGGGATTGAGACGATTCTGCGGTGTATTTTTGGGGTTGAACGGGGAAGATGGTGTCTCCCGCCGGTAGGGTTCCGGCGGGTTGTGGGAGAGAAGGAAGGGGCGGCTAGGGTTTCTGGGGATGAAGATGATAATATGAACGCATGCATGTATATATCATGGTTATATTAAAACGAGTTTGATGAATTTTGGACGTTGGATTAATTAAACCAACGGCTTAGATCGCTCCTAGCTTCTAAACGGTGCCGTCTCATTAAATGAAAATGCATCCTCACCCGTTAGATCTAGCAACCTAACGGTCAAGATTAAAGATTCCAAACGCGGTCGTTTTAATTCTAATGAAGAGACCGATCTCTGGCCGTTGGATCAATTACGTCCACGACTCAGATTGATCGACGCCTAAACGACGTCGTTTTGTTAATTCAGGGACTGGACCGGTGACATTCCTTTGGGCCTAGGCTGGTTTGTAACTTTAGGCTAATTTATCTGAATTTCAGCCCAAGTATTATTTTTTTTTTGTATTTTGTATTTTCCTTTATTTTGTACTTTGTATTTTATTTTCTGATTATATATGTTTTATGGTAATTTCAATTAAGGTGCAAAAATGTTACCTTCTTTTGATTTTCCTTAATTTGTTGCCAAAAATGAATTGATACTAAAATTATGAAATTAAATCCTAACGCAT
>MU771635.1:132507-155088 GCA_026770625.1 Nicotiana glauca | reverse complement strand
GATGGCGCCCAACACTAATGCTAGGCAAGCCCGACCATTCACTCTCTCAACCCGAGCATGAAGCTCAAAACCAATAAATTAAATACTTAAATCAAATATCAATACTCATAGTTAAAATACTCAAATAAAAAATAATATGAAACACTAACATAAACTGTAACTCCCAAAGACCTGAGGGTCATGAGTCTAGAGCCTCTAAATAATACAGAGTCAAGAACCCTCAACAATAACCATATTCTAAAATGCTGAAAGGATAAAAGGATAGGGGAGGAGTCGGGTCCTGCGGACGTCAAACAGCTACCTCGACAACTCCTGAAAACTCTGGAAGCAGCAACTAGCTCAACTAAGCTCCCGAAGTACTTGAATCTGCACACAAGGTGCAGGGAGTAAAGTGAGTATTTCCAACTCAGCGGTAATAGACATGTATAATGTCTGACAGTAGAAATCCCAAAATACCACAATGTAAAGCTATAACCAATTAGTCTATACATTTAACAATGAAAACAGCAACAGGTAATGACAGGTAGGACAGATAGAAAACAAAACATGAACGCAACGCAATGCACATGATCGCTACGACGCGTAGCCCGATCCATTTAACGTCGACGGTGCTTACTGGGGGTGTGTACAGACTCCGGAGGGGCTCCTACAGCCCAAGCACAATATAATCATAGCATTCGCTGCGGCGTGCAGTCTGGTCCACAATCAATCCAGTTATATATGCATGCAAGCCACAAGGGCACAATCAAGTTTACCAATTTCGGTTCCATATAACAGGTATTATAGTTTAAGTGATTTAAAGTCTTAGAAATTTACTAATCATTTTGAGACCGTGTTTAACTCAGGACTGATATCATGAAAACATGCTAAGCATCATGGAAACAGTGATAATAATCCCTACGGGATTCAAATAATCGGCACGCAGCCCAAATATGCTCATAGCAATCCAAGTAGGATGTTTACCAATCAATTTCTAGTCAATGCACATCATGAACATCACTCGGATGGACTAAGCCATAGTCCTCCAGTCACAAAAGACCCTGCACTCGCCGTAGAGTAAGTGTCTCACCTCAATATAACGTCACAGCGTGATATACTGGGGTTTCAAACCCTCAGGTCATCATCCACATCTATTACTCACCTCAAGCCGGCCAAAATCCTAGCTCGCTATGCCCTTTCCTCTCAAATCGACCTCCTCACGCGTCGAATCTAACCAAAACCACAACGAATATGTCACATTATGCTATAGGATCAAAACCCAATCGAAAATAATCGAAAAATATTAATAATCCCGAAATTGACAAAACCCGAGCCCCGGGCCCACTTCTCGAAACTTAAAATTTTTTACAGAAAAGTGTTCTTCATCTTCTCCCGATTCCGTACATATAAACAACACCAAAATTGGAGTCCGTTTGACCCCTCAAATCGACCCCCTAAAAGTCTCATAATTTCAGGCCCCAAAATCCTATTTTTCTACTGTTTTTCATGAATTAAAGAATGGGATTATGGTCTATAATCAGCCATAAATGAGTTTTAATAATCAAATCACTTACCTCTGTGATACCCACTGATTTTCTCTCTTAAAAATCGCCTCAGAAGCTTTTTCCCATTCCAAAATTGGAAGAAAACTCGACGTGCTCATTATAGGTATACTGTTCATGCGTTTTACTGCTCCCAATGGGTTCCTTGTGAAATTCTAATGAATTTTAGGCTTTTGAATCACTCAATTTGACCTTATAATGAAGGAGATATGTAGGTTTTAAGATTTGCAAATAGTGCAGGTTTTTAATATGCTGTCAGGGGCAATTTCGTCATTAACCTGAAAATCTTGGCAACCTTAGTAAAATGGCCATAAAATCCTCATACGATGTCCAAATTCGATGATTCTTTTTGCTACGAGTCCGTAATTATGATACGGATCTAATGCTTCATTCAAAACATTAATCGGAGCTCATTTGTTCAATAAGATATCATTTATGCTTGAAGAAACGATGTCGAAGCATAAGAAAAACGAGCACAACACAACCCAAACCTATCCGAAACTCACCCGAGCTCCTCGGGACCACATATGAACATATTAACATGTCCCATATGATCATGAAAACTTAGTTGCACTCTCAAAACACCAAAACTAACATCAAAACACCAAATTTAAATCGGATTCAAGCCTAAGTTCTTCTAAAACTTCCGAAATATGCATTTGATTAAAAACTCAACCAAATCACCTCCGAATAACCTAAAATTTTTCACACACATCTCAATTCACCTAATGAAGCTACAACAACTCTCAAATTTCATTCCGATCCTCAAATCAAAATCTCACCTATCAACCGGAAATCGCCAAAATACTAACTTCGCCAAAATAGGCTAACTTCTTGACCAGACATCCAAAATTACTTCCGATTGTGCTCCGAAGCCTTAGATCATCACCCGGAGCTAACCAAATAATTGGAATTTAATTCCGAGCCTTCTAACTCACAAATCAACATCCGGTTGACTTTTCCAACTTAAGCCTTCTTAAAAGGGACTAAGTGTCTCATTTATTATCAAAATCATTCCAAATAAATTCTAACACACCCAATACCGATAATGAAACATAAGAGAACAGAAAATGAGAAGAACAGGGTAGTAACTCATGAGACGATGGATCGGGTCGTCACAAAGAAATTCTTCAAACAAATCAATTTAATCTACCACGGTATTAGGATATTCCATATCAGTGTTGAGTAAAGGCTAAGTCCGCAACTTAAACTAGTAGCTTGTTTATGTAAATTTTGACAGCATCTCCCCTGTAACAAGAGCCTCCTCCAGTACCATATACCAAGAACAATCACCATAGAATTCCAGCACTACATAATTACCAATAATATGATACCATAAAATAACAATAAGTCACAACTACTTCACGACGAGCGGAAAGCTCCAATTGGAATTCATATACCTCATATCACCCCTTATAGGCTTCTTAATTTAACTTAATATTATCATTAACATGATAATGAATTTATTCATTAATGATTCAAGCTTTATACCATATATTTATAACAAGGAAAACAATCCACAACTCCAATTATCCTCAAATAGAAACTTTATTCACTAGTTCATGTCAAGTCCATCCGTTTAACTTAATAAATGTCATGATAATCTTAAGAAGAATCAAGAACACAATATTATTACCTCCTAATATGGATTCAATTCGAAATCCATGTTGAATTTACCTTACAACTGCCCAATACACCCCAATCATTCCATACCCAAAACGACAACTATAGTAGTGTCAAACACGTCGAAAATATTACAAAGAATGACTAATCCTCCATTCCTCCATTATTTGGTGTTTCTACACACCATTTATACTCCAAAAATCCATTAAATAGCAGCAAAATATATAGCCCAAAAGCAATACGAAACATCCCAAAAACAGCCCACAACAAGTCGAATAATTCGAACTCACGGCTTTAGATCACCATCCCGTGAGTTCTAGCTATTAGGAAATGAATTTATCAATCTTACTTCATATTTAAAAGATTAAATACATAAATAAGGTATTTTCTTAACTATTAAATATCTTTCAAAACTCAAACTACAAAGAAAAAGAGAGGCTATATGGCGATACTTATGTCGTGGGGATTGTTCTAGTGTTATTGCTTCGTAATTTCGTGCCTCGGATGATAATCGTGTTGGATAACCTTGTGCACAGCTTAAGGGTGATGTTAGGGGTCATATTTGGTCGAGCTCTCTGGAATTATAAAGAAAGAGACGACATAGGAAGATAAATATTCATTTTGGTTGAAAAGTCAAAATGGGCTACTTGGCACTATCTCATTGGCCCTTTTTCAAATACTTATATCTTTTTATCCGAATGTCGTATGAATGAACGGTTAAGAAAGTTGGAAACTAAATTCCAAGACCTTCAATTTTATATATAATATGTCCAAAAAAGACCTCATATAATACATAAAATGTATTTCTCAAAAAGCTTTAGTGACACACCTACTTGCCACCTATGAAGTCTGTGCAGTCTCGCTAAACTGCAAATACCTCTCTACTCCGATATCATATCAACAAAATATTTAAGTTCTTCAATTTTATATGTGGATAATCTCATAATTCCAAGTATATTGTGAGAAAATCTCCACTACTTTTTACCTAATTTTTAGCACATTTATAAATGCAACTTGTGATGACCTTTACCAACTTTTGTTCCACAACTCGCTTGACTTCAAAATGTAATACAAGACTGTTGTAAACCTAAAATAACTTATAAAATAACCTCCTTATCATGTTAAGAACCCTAGTCTCGCCCAAAGTGCATGTTATAATATTCCAAATTTGTCGACTTTCGACGAAACTTATTTTCTTCAATTTATTTAGCTTCTAAGCTTTCCCAACCATCTTGGTACTTTTTATTCATGATCTTAAATATTTGTAACTTCCAAGGTAACATGATTAACTTACTTTATGTACTTTCAAAGACAATCTCATTTCTGAGCTTACATCAGTTGACTTACAATGTACTTTTGTGCATGAAAATATGGGGTGTAACATCATTCCCGCCTTTGGAACATTCATCCTCGAATGTTGGCTATTACGGTTATCAGTCTCATAACCTATTGCTTTTATGAATATTTTAATACCGTACTTTCCATCTAGGCAATTGTTCTATGAATAATTCCCAAGGCTAGGGCACTCCCCCATTTAGGCCTCTTTCTCACACCATGACTTCTTGTCTAAATTCTTCAAATCCCATAACTGTTGCTACTTTCTATCATGTAGCTTTTACGAATCTGACCTTGTAAGTGCGCCTATGCGACTCTTCTCTCCATTTTCCTCATGCTTTTAGCTAATATTTAGGCCTTACCTTGTGAACATATACAAAAATATGACAAGCTATCCCCATGGGAATCTATAGGTACATTGAAGTTCTTCGCTTGGTAATTTGTCGAATGTATGATTATTGCTATATTTTGTTTCATAGCCTTGGTTATATATCCTTATGGCTTTAATGCATCTTGGTAGGTCATATTATACCACAATATTTACTTCAGCTTATTATTATCGAGGTATACTACACAACTCCAGGTTACTTTCTCATTGCTTGTCCCATAACCTGCTGGCGCAACCCTGCCACATTAGAAACATATAATCGACCTCAATATCTGAGGACTCCATATGTAACTTTAGAGGTTCCTCTTCCCTCTTCCCTTTAAATGGGCTTAGGCTATCCTCCAATTTTTAGCTTAGAGTATTAATTGTTACATTATCCTTTCATGGTCTCTATGTAGCATCCATGATACAATATTCTAACAATTCAATACTATGTTGGTGACTTGGACTTAATTCTTCCTTTTAACTTATATCGGAGCCTCTTATATCTATATGAAGGTCAACATATACTCTGAAATATTAAGTGCATTCACCGTGTAACTAACTCTGGGTCCTTCATTGAATAACCCCTTTCGTGCCTTCTCTGCGTTCGTCAAATGTAAGCAATTACTTTTCCCGGTCATTCTGCCACTTGTTGCATGAATACTTGGTTTGTCTTATTGCCTATGAATACTATAATTTCATGTACCTCATATTGTAGTGAGACTGTTGTTACAAGACCATTTCTTCTTTATACTGTTATGCTTAATTTGAAGCGTTCTTCCTTATTTCCTCAGCTAGTCATTCTTTATATTACTTAAGGTGACTTTCTGGATCTTGTAAAGTTACAATCTTGTTATATGTATACCCGAAGGAATTTTTCATGTTCTTACTCGCCTACAAACATCCTTAGTTAGATACCTCTGTGCCCTTGTGCTCGTAGGGTTAATTCTAAACTCATATTTTGACTGTCTCCGTAGTGGAACTCTCCATTATTTCTGTAACACTGATACAATACCTTTAAATACCTTACCTATCTGAACATTTCTCAAAGGTTATGACGTCATATCTGCGAGACTGAATTCACTATGTTAGGATTCAGTACATTTATCTTGCATGATATGCTGATTTGCTTATATCCTCTTGTCTAGCCATAACTTGGCTTTTCCTGAATCAACTGCAAACTAACCGTTGGTCCATTCTCATATCTATAATCCTCGTAATCTCTCTTTTAGTTATTTGCTTTGTCTTAAGTTACCTCTCTTGCTGGCTCCTTATGTATCAAGTGTTCATTTGCACTTATTTATCAATATCATCGGGTGCGTAACCCTTACCACTTCTCTCTAGCGTTATGCTTGCATAATGTTCTGGAGTCATATCATATCTATAGGATCTGAATAGATACTATCTCATTCCTTTCACCTTTTTACCGCATTCCTCCTTTACTATTCCATAGTTACCTCCTAATATTGCCATTTTTTCACATCTTCACCAATATCTTACTCGCCTTGTGGTAAACCCTTTATACCGGGGATAATCGAATTTATTACGCACATGGGTGACACTTAGTATAACTTGCACACTTAGTCCATTAAGCTTAACTATGCTCTACGTGCTTGCTTTAGGGAAGCATCTTCCTAAATGAACCTTAAAGGTTATTCTTTTGTTGTCCATTATATTATTGTCGGAATGTTATATCTGAAATTCTCGTGATATCAACTATTATAAAATCCTTCTGTCCCTTATTCATATTCAGTTTATCTTATTCACCAGCCCATACTTATTTCCACTACTCTGGGGTCTAACCTTTCCTTCTGGTTATCATGCTGAAGTCACCATCTCATTTATCGAAAAAAAGATATGACTTTATGGCTTATACTCTTTTATTGCCTCAAGGTCTGTCACCTCTTGTATTTTCCTTCATTTGAATATAGACTCTGTCATCGTGTCATATTTTGATTTACCGTTATCACCTATATACTTATGATGTTTTATTCACTCTCTTCTTAGTTTCCGGATAATATCTTTCTCTATCACTTTATTCTAAAAACTCTAACAAAATGTTCTTTCCCTTTTAGCTCCCCTTGCTTCATCTCACTGGCTCTTTGGAATGCCTAACATTCTCCTTTTTTTTATTCGGGGCTAAAGTCATACTAAGGTAAATATTTGTCGCTTCTAGGATCACACCGCCTATCTTCTGAAATTTCTGAATATTCTAGTATTCCTATCTGATTGTACTATTATAGAGTTCACCATCTAGTTGTCTCACAAGGAGATCTATTACCACATTTTCACTATCCTTCGGAAACATTAGTTAATGATAAAAATCCATCCATAATTTTGGGTTACTCTAACCCGAACTGAATCTTGATATCACCTTCTTCTCTTAAACTATATTTGTTAGCTCTTATAGGGCATAACTGAGATGGGTGTGTTCAATTGTATATATCACCATTAATATTGAAGGTAACACCAATACTTACATTTCTCTGCCTAAATTGTAAATACTGATAATCTTCATTAACTAGGTACCTCATACCCTTCGTCATCTTGCTTGTTTTACTTGCTGAAACCTATGTCTACTTTCCAATTTTCTTATTCTTTTTTACCATACAAGTTGATTGATATTCTTGCCTTGGGGATCTTTATCAAGAATCTTACACGTCTTAGTACACACGTGATCTTCTGCAGACCTCACATTTACTCATCAAAAGCTTAATGCAAAATCAAGTTTCTCTGACTCAACTTTTCCATAACCACATTCAATTTCTTACCAACCATCTTCTTTCTGGATATAGGTTTCATTGTATTACAAAAAAAATAGAATTTAGGAGTTTGAATTCTTATAACTGAGCTCTACCATACGATCTAGAGTAAGAAGAAAGAGTGACTGTCCTAAATGCCTTGTAGTCTCCTGCTTATAAGTGTGATACACAACACACCTATAAACAAGTCTCTACTAGACACAGATTATAGACTCTCTAGGACAGAACTGCTTAGATACCACTTTTGTCACGACCTAAACCGAAGGGCCCCGACGGGCACCA
Organism: Nicotiana glauca; assembly: GCA_026770625.1. Lineage (NCBI taxonomy): Eukaryota > Viridiplantae > Streptophyta > Magnoliopsida > Solanales > Solanaceae > Nicotiana > Nicotiana glauca. The sequence goes on along the minus strand of MU771635.1, from coordinate 147,175 downwards.
GGTACCTTAATCAACCGAGTACCAACATAGCATATCTTTATTATCATACTATCATGAGTAAATGAGCCAGAAAATCCGTCATGAGATAACAAGAATAAAACATAACGGAATAATAAGCATACGAAGACCCAACATGATATACAAACTTATATATGTGACATACGGGCCTGTAAGGTCGACATTACCATTTGCAAAACTCAAAACATAGGCCGACAAGGTCGTACAAGTATCCATACACCTGACATCTGTCTACAAGCCTCTAAAAGTAAATAAAATCATAATGGTCGGGACAGGGCCCCGCCATACCAATCAATACATATCCAAAGCATACTGACTAAATAGGAAACTATGGAGCAAGTGGAGTGCACCAAAACCTTCGCTGAGCTGATAGCCTACTAAGAGGACTGTCAACCTATCAATCGGGACATGCGGGCATGAAACGCAGTGTCCCTAGGCAAAAGAGATGTCAGTATGAATAAAGTACCGAGTATGTAAGGCAGGAAAACATAAACAAAACAGTAATATAAAGAGAGATAGAGGAGATACAACCTATAACATCTGAGTGCCTCTGGGGCTACTGATATGAAATGCAAAATACATATATATATACATAAAAATTTTAAAAACATTCGCCTCTATGGGCATCATCTTCATCATATCGTACCCGGCCTCAAAGAGGACTCAGTAAAAATGTACTCGGCCATCATAAGGCTCAGTAGAATCATACCCGACCACGTGGAGTTTGGTAAAACCCAACTGATCAGTGGTTGCACAATAGGTGCCGTACCCGGCCGTCTATAGCGCGGCTTGGTAGAGTAAAATAGACACATATATATAATGCATGTTCGACTCATGGAATCACGTTCTAAACCTTGCGGAGTGACGTAAGCTCGTTGCACCTTCGATTAACATTATGGACATCATACCATCAATATGAATTTCACTAGGACTCAAGGATCATACATACTTTATTAGAATAACTTTGTACAGAAAGAACAACATGAACAACCTTAGTTGCTAGGAATAGATTCATTATGAAATAGCGTATCATTTATATTCATTTCATTTTAAATCATGCCAAAAGAAAGAAGGAATAGCCTTAACATACCTTAACTCTGTTGATCCCTTAAGGCCTTCCAAGAAATTCTTTAAAAAACTCAATTTAATCTACCACGGCATAAGGATATTCAAAATCAGTGCTGAGTAAAGGCTAAGTCCGCAACTTAAACTAGCAGCTTGTTTATGTAAATTTTGGCAGCATCTCCCCTATAACAAGAGCCTCCTCTAGTGCCATATACCAACAACAATGACCATAGAGATCCAGCAATACATAATTACCAATAACAAGACACCATAAAATAACAACAAGTCACAACTACTTCACGACGAGCGGCAAGCTCCAATTGGAATTCATATACCTCATATCACCCCTTATAGGCTTCTTACTTTCACTTAATAGTATAATTAACATGATAATTAATTCATTTATCAATGATTCAAGCCTTATATCAGATATTTATAACAAGAAAAATAATCCACAACTTCAATTATCCTCAATTAGAAACTTTATTCACTAGTTCATGTCTAGTCCATCCGTTTAACTTAATCATTGTCAAGATAATCTTAAGAAGAATCAAGAACACAATATTGTTACCTCCTACTGTGGATTCAAGTCGAAATCCATGTTAAATTTAGCTTACAACTGCCCAATACACCCCAATCATTCCATACCCAAAACGATAATTATAGTAGTGTCAAACACGCCGAAAATATTACAAAGAATGACTAATCCACCATTCCTCCATTATTTTTATTTCTACGCACCATTTCTCCTATAAAAACTCCATTAAATAGCAGCAAAATATACAGCCCAAAAGCAACACGAAACAGCCTAAAAACAGCCCACAACAAGTCAAATAATTCAAACGCAAGGCTTCCGATCACCGTCCCGTAAGTTCTATCTATTAGGAAATGAATTTATCAACCTTCCTTCATATATAAAAGCTTAAATACAGAAATAAGGAATTTTTTTAACTATTAAATACCTTCCAAAACTCAAACTACAAATAAAAAGAGAGGCTATATATCGATACTTATGTCGCGAGGATCGTTCTAGTGTTATTGCTTCGTGATTTCGTGCCTCGGATGGTAACCTTGTTGGATAACCTTGTGGACAAATTAAGGGTGAGGTTAGGGGTTTTATTTGGTCGAGCTCTCTGGAATGAGTTAATACCCTCAAACCCGCCTAAACTATACAATTTTTGTCAGTTTCCTACCTAAACTATTGAGTGTCCCCGAAAATCCCGTGAACTATATCACCCTTCATATAAAAAATCCCCCATCGCATTAGCTGTAGTGTGTACGATACACGCCCTAATTAAATTATAAAATATGCCATGTGGCATGCCACATGGGTAATTAATTTAGTTAATACTAAAATCCAAGGGGGGTTTTATACGAAGGAGGATATAGTGCAGGGGGTTTTTGGGTACACTCGATAGTTTATGTAATACCCTATATTTTTATAAGGATGTATTAGTCATTAGCATCATAATAATAATAATAATAATAATAATAATAATAATAATAACAATAATAATAATAATAATAACAACAACAAAATAAGAAACTAACTATATAAAAAAAGGATTTCACAAAATGGGCCCAAGCCCATAAAATAAAACTATATCAACACAAATGAAAGAAAGGAAAATCGGAAAACAAAAGCTTCTACTTCAGAACGCAGAACGCAGAAAACGAATTTCAAAAAGAGAGGAGAAGAAGAAGAGGAAAAAAGGGCTGGAACCAAACCTTGAGAAAACTTAAATACGCACTGGTTTTTACGGGTAATACTCGAATTTCTCATCTGGGTTCTTTTCTTCTGGTAATTCTTTTCTTTATCTCGGTTCATGTATTTTAAGGGTTTCACAAGGTATAAGAAATTAAATACCAATAAGAATTATTCTGGGAAAATTAAGAGTCAAACATGAAACCACGAGAGTTGGGTATTCTAAAATAGGTATGAATTAACCTAAATAAAAAAATTAACATGAGATCGATATTATGTAATTATAGATTGATTGGAGGAATTTGTACGAGTTGTTTGAGGTGAAGCAGTTGGTATTTCGACACGAGTACTGTGAGTAGTAATCTTACCGCAATTTGTGTTTTCATAACTTGCATGATTTACACATGATTTTTAATTTGAATATGTTACCGATTATTTTGAGTTTGCATGTGGGACAAGTCTTTTACTCGATATGATATCGAAATAGTTATTTGAAATGAATACTGTAGTTTTAAATATTTTCATTGTCACTAGATCTGTTTTACTGTTACATGAATTTACTGTTATCAAAAAGAAATTATATGATTTGATAAGAATCGAAATACCCTATATTGTTTTAAAGTATTTTCTACGAGTATATACGGATTACAGAGATGAGTATAATTGGGAGTACACAATGAAGGATCCCGTAGCTAACAGCGGGTTCGTTAGACATGGTGCACCTTGTAATTATCGATTACCGTTATAGCACTCACTAGTGGGAAGGTAGAACTAGCATACTGTTACCGATTTCCCTCGAGTAGGGACTACCGTTATATTTGACTTCTTGTGAAGAAGTCCACAGTTATACTGATTACATGATCCGTTCATTGAAACCTCTAAAATGTGAATACTGATATTATACAGTGGTTACCAAGCTTATTACTGAAATGTTAATTGTATTATACTACAAGAAAAGCATGATGAGGATGAAAATTATTAATTGGTTCTGAAAGGGCATTTTGATGTTGTTTGTTTGAGATACTAGCATGTTTTCTGACTTGTCCCAAATAAAATGGTTGTGGTTAAGTGTTATTACTCACTGAGTTAACGACTCATTCCCCGCTAAATTTTTTTTTACAGAGACAGCAGTTGACGCAGGCGAGGATTTCGTTAATTAGAGCGCACAGGTTGAGAATTCTTGGTGAGCCTCGCACTTGTTCGCGCGGGCGGAGACTTTTATCAATTGTTATGGTCTTTTCTTTAAATTCTTAGAGTCGCTCCATAGTCAATAGTTTATTGTCATGAGTATTCTTTTGTTAGTATAGTCTTATGTCGAGAATCGTCCTTCATTATGAAAGTTGGAGGTATATTAGTATTTCTATTTGTTAGTGTGTTGATTAGTAATGGTGGAGACTTATTTTGGCTAACTGGTAAGTTGTCAATTGCCAGTTGAATTGTTATTAGGTTGTTGGTTGCTGATTTGAGACAGAAAATTTTTGGAATGGTCCAAAAATAGGGAAAATTCTACCCGATTTTCTGTAAAATTTCCGATGAGGCTTACTTGGGAGCACCTGCTCCTAAGCATCGGTCACAATCCTAAATTGGGTCATGACAAAGTTGGTATCAGAGCTTAGGCTTTAAGTCCCGAGTCATGGAGCAATATTTAGTAGAGTCTTGTTCATGGGTATGTAGGTGCCCATACTTATGATCTCGAGGCTATTGAACATTTAGGAATGTTTTCCCTTCTTTCATTCTTTTATCGTGCGTTGAGATAACTTGAGATTGATTTTGGGATAATTCTTTCGCAGATGGAAAGGACACGCACACCCTCATCTGCTGGACGTGGTGCTGGATGTGGTACTACCCGGGGTGGAGGCCAAGTTGGGGTTCATCAAACTAGAAGACAGACTGCTCCTCAACCTCAAGTTGGGAACATGGGTCAAACCCAAGCTGTTATGCTAGATCCAATGCAAGAGCAGGGAGTTCAGAACACTCCACCACTAGTGCCAACTGTTGTTCCTACTGTTGCCTTACCTGCAGATGCTGTGGCAAGGTTATTGAATATGTTAGAGGCATTGGTGCCTACTCAGGGCGGAAGTTCAGCTCCTCAGGCTACTTCACAAACACAAGCACCTACATAGACTTAGCCTTTCGGGAATAAGGAAGTATCCCTACAAGAGTTCCTGAAATTGAAATCACCAAAATTCACAGGTTCCAATAATTCACCAGATCCTCAAAGTTTCTTGGATGGGTCACTTAAGGCATTACGTGCTCTTGGATGTTCTAGTGAGAGAGCCGTGGAGCTCGCAGTATATAAACTAGAGGATATGGCCAACACATGGTATGAGACTGTATTGCTAGGAAGGCTGGCAGGAGCACCACCACTGACATGGGACGAGTTCACTAAGTTGTTCAAGAATCATTTTCTTCCAGACAGTCTGATACAACAACATGCTAGAGACTTTGAGAGATTGGTTCAGACTCCAGATATGGATGTGTCAACATATAACACTAAGTTTTGCAAGTTGGCTATATATGCTCCTCACTTAGTGCCTACCGAAGAAGCTCGAATTCAGAGGTTTGTTGATGGATTGGTTGGTCGTCTATACACTGCAGTAGCCCCACAGATGAAGAGTTTATCCTACTCTGATGTAGTCGACCTTGCTAGAAAGATTAAAAATAAGGGACGTGAGGAGCATGCAGCTAGTGAATTACGTAAGAAGGCCAAGACAAGAGGGGCTTTCAGTGGCCGTTTTAGTGAAAATAGAAAAGCAGGAAATCAGGGACAGCAATAACAACAGGGTTCTCAGACAGGGACACCCATGTCTTCGCAGTCCACATACAGACCACATTACAAACAAGGTAATAGGGGACCATCATCTTCTAGACATCGTAATTCTGGGCAGATATATGCCACTACTCCAGTCTGCCAGACCTGTGGTAGATCACATTTGGGCCAATGTCGTGTTTTAACTGGAGAGTGTTTTCGGTGTGGCCAGTTGGGACATCACTTGAGGGATTGCCCTCAGCCTTCGAGAAATTTCAACCAGGCTTCTATTCAGTCAGTTGCACTGACTCAGACTACTCGTAATACTTCAGGTGATACAGGTACAGGAAATAGAGGTCAAGGTACTGGAGACCGTGCTACTGTGAATCAAGGACAAGTCAATGCTGGTAGAGGTCAGGCGAGAGTTTTTGCATTTACTAGACAGGATGCTCAGGCCTCAAACGCAGTGGTTACAAGTATTCTTTCTATCTGTTCATTTGATGCACTTGCGTTGATTGATCCGGGATCTACTCACTCCTATGTGTCCTCGTACTTTGCTTTGAGATTTAGTAGACAGCCCGAGCTATTGAATGATCCTTTTCTAGTTGCTACTCCTGTCGGAGAGTCTCTATTAGCTAAATACGTGTATCGTGCTTGTCAGATTCGGGTTGAGGTTAGGGATACTCTAGCTGACCTTATTGTACTTGATATGATTGACTTTAACATGCTGATGGGAATGGATTGGTTATCTTCTTGCTATGATATAGTCGATTGTCATGCAAAGATAGTAAGGTTTGAGATACCAAATGAACCCAGTTTTATTCTAAGAGGGAGTCAGGTTCCAGAGACTTGCAAAATTGTATCTTTTATGAAAGCTCAATGACTTCTGAAGAAAGGTTGCTTGGGTCTCTTAGCTATTGTTAATGACACAAGAAAGGAAACAGTTAGTGTAGAAAATGTACCCGTAGTGAGAGAATTTTCTGATGTATTTCTTGAGGATTTACCAGGATTGCCTCCAGTACAAGAAATAGACTTTGGTATTAATTTTCTACCTGAGACACAGCCCATATCGATACCCCATATCGAATGGCGCCAGCAGAGTTGAGAGAGCTAAAGCAACAGTTACAAGATTTGTTAGATACGGGTTTTATTAGTCCTAGTGTATCACCATGGGGTGCACCAGTACTCTTTGTAAAGAAGAAAGATGGATCCCTGAGAATGTGCATTGACTACAGGCAGTTGAACAAGATAACTATACGCAATAAATATCCTTTGCCCCGTATAGATGACATGTTTGATCAGTTACAAGGAGCTGCCCACTTTTCAAAGATTGACCTCCGTTCTGGTTATCATCAACGTAGAATCAAAGATGAAGATATTTCTAAGACTGCTTTCAGAACACGATACAGGGACTATGATTTTCTCGTGATGCCTTTCGGACTGACCAATGCTCCAGCTGCATTCATGGATTTAATGAATAGGGTGTTCAAGCCGTTTCTGGATAGATTTGTAATAGTATTTATTGATGATATCCTGATATATTCTCGTAGCCAAGGAGAACACGAGGATCATCTCAGGACTGTGTTGCAGACATTACGAGAGCATCAGCTTTATGCTAAGTTCTCGAAGTATGAATTCTGGCTAGACTCGGTAGCATTTCTGGGGCATGTTGTATCCAAAGATGGAATTATGGTAGATCCTAAGAAGACTGAAGCTCTGCAGAAATGGCCCAGACCTACTTCTCCTACAGAGATTCGTAGCTTTTTAGGCTTAGCAGGCTATTACAGGCGTTTTGTGCAGGATTTCTCCAAAATAGCAGCGCCGCTGACCAAGCTAACACAGAAAAATGTAAATTTTTAGAGGACGGAGGAATGTGAGCAGAGATTTCAAAAACTCAAAACATGTTTGACAACTGTACCAATATTAGCCTTACCATCAGGTTCTGGAGGATTTACAGTATTCTGTGATGCCTCGAGGGTGGGATTAGGATGTGTTCTCATGAAAAATGGTCTTGTTATTGCTTATGCTTCGAGACAATTGAAAAAGCACGAGCAAAACTATCCTACACATTATTTGGAGATGGATGCAGTTGTATTTGCTCTAAAAATTTGGAGACATTATCTACACGGCAAAACTTGTGAGATTTATACTGATCATAAAAGTATGAAGTATATCTTCCAGCAGAGAGATCTCAATCTTCGGCAGCATCGTTGGATGGAATTACTCAAAGATTATGATTGTTTTATTTTGTATCATCCTGGAAAAGCCAATGCGGTGGCTGATGCATTAAGTAGAAAATCTATGGGGAGTTTGGCACATATAGCCCCTACAAAGGGACTTTTGGCCAAAGATATTCAGAGACTAGAAGATACAGGTATCAGATTTAGTGTCGGAAATTCAGATGCATCGTTGGCTTGTGCTCAGGCTAAGTCTTCATCAGTTGAGCACATTAAGACCACCCAATATAAGGATGAATGATTACGCAAATACAGAGATGAGGCCTTAGCTGGTAAAAGCAAGGATATGATTGTTGAAAGTGATGGTGTTCTTCGAATGGGTGATAGGCTATGTGTAGCAGACATAGATGGGTTAATACATGCTATTCTTAAAGAAGCTCACAACACTAAATACACTATACATCCTGGATCCACAAAAATGTACCATGACCTGAAATAATTTTATTGGTGGGAAGGTATGAAGAAAGATGTTGCTAACTTCGTTTCTAGTTGTTTGACTTGTCAGCAGGTCAAGGCTGAGCATCAGCGACCCACAGGACTACTACAACAAACTGAGATTCCAGAGTGGAAATGGGAACGAATTACTATGGATTTTGTCACCGGGCTACCACAAACCTTTAGAGGTTACGACTCGGTATGGGTGATTGTAGATCGACTGACGAAATCAGCACACTTTTTGCCGGTAAAAACTACATATGGTGGAGTCAGGTATGCACAGATATTTATGAATGAAATTGTCCGACTTCACGGAGTTCCAATATCCATCATCTCTGATAGAGGATCACAATTTACCTCACACTTTTGGAAATCTTTTCAAGAAGCATTGGGTACACGAGTAGATCTTAGTACTGCATTTCATCCACAGACAGACGGGCAGTCTGAACGTACTATACAGATCTTGGAGGACATGTTAAGAGCTTGCATTCTAGAGTTTGGAGGTAGTTGGGATGCTTATCTACCTTTAGCTGAATTTGCTTACAACAATAGCTTCCAGTCCAGTATTCAAATGGCACAGTACAAAGCATTGTATGATAGAAGATGTCGTTCTCCTATCGGATGGTTTGAAGCTGGTGAGACAAACTTATTGGGACCCGACTTAGTACAAGAAGCTATGGACAAAGTCCAATTGATCAGACAGAGATTGCTCACAGCTCAAAGCAGACAAAAGTCTTACGCTGATAAGAGAAGAAGAGAATTAGTGTTCACAATTGGAGACAAAGTGTTCCTACGAGTCTCCCCTATGAAAGGTGTGATGCGGTTTGGGAAAAGAGGCAAGTTGAGCCCCAAGTTTATAGGACCGTATGAGATACTAGACCGAGTGGGAGCGGTGGCTTATCGTTTGGCACTTCCTCCTGAGTTATCTTTTATTCACCCGGTGTTTCATGTCTCAATGCTAAGAAAGTGTATATCAGACACATCTCAGGTGCTTGAAGCACCAACTATACCGCTTGATGAGAAGTTGTCTTACGAGGAAGAGCCAATGACAATTGTTGATAAACAAGTAAGAAAGCTACGGTCAAAAGAAATTATGTTCGTAAAAGTCATATGGCGAAATCATACAGTTAAAGAAGCTACTTGGGAACTAGAAAAAGATATGCAAGCGAAGTATCCCCATTTGTTTCAGTCCACATGTATGTACTTAAGTTAAATTCGGGGACCGAATTTCATAAGGTGGGGAGAATGTAATACCCTATATTTTTATAAGAAGAAGAAACTAACTATATAAAAAAAAAAGGATTTCACAAAATGAGCCCAAGCCCATAAAATAAAATTGTATCAACACAAATGAAAGAAAGGAAAAACAGAAAACAAAAGCTTCTGCTTCAAAACGCAGAATGCAGAAAACGAATTTCAAAAAGAGAGGAGAAGAAGAAGAGGAAAAAAGGGCTGGAACCAAACCTTGAGAAAACATAAATACGCACTGGTTTTTACGGGTAATACTCGAATTTATCATCTAGGTTCTTTTCTTTATTTCAGTTCATGTATTTGAAGGGTTTCATAAGGTATAAGAAATTAAATACCAATAACAATTATTCTGGGCAAATTAAGAGTCAAACATGAAACCACGAGGGTTGGGTATACTAAAATAGCTATGAATTAACTTAAATAAGAAAATTAACATGAGATCGATATTATGTAATTATAGATTGATTGGAGGAATTCGTACGAGTTGCTTGAGGTGAAGCAGTTGGTATTTTGGCACGAGTAATGTGAGTAGTAATCTTACCGCAATTTGTGTTTTCATAACTTGCATGATTTACACATGATTTTTAATATGAATATGTTACCGATTATTTTGAGTTTGCATGTGGGACAAGTCTTTTACTCGATATGATATCGAAATAGTTATTTGAGATGAATACTGTGATTTTAAATATTTTCATTGTCACTAGATCTGTTTTACAGTTACATGAATTTACTGTTATCGAAAAGAAATTATATGATTTGATAAGAATCGAAATGCCCTATATTGTTTTAAAGTATTTTCTACGAGTATATACGGATTACAGAGACAAGTATAAATGGGAGTAGACAATGAAGGATCCCGTAGCTAACGGCGGGTTCGTTAGACCTGGTGCACCTTGTAATTACCGATTACCGTTATAGCCCTCGCTAGTGGGAAGGTAGAACAAGCATACCGTTACCGATTTCCCTCGAGTAGGGACTACCGTTATATTTGACTTCTTGTGAAGAAGTCCACAGTTATACCGATTACATGATCCGTTCATTGAAACCTCCCAAATGTGAATACTGATATTATACAGTGGTTACCACGCTTATTACGGAAATGTTAATTGTATTATAATATAAGAAAAGCATGATGAGGCTGAAAATTATTTATTGGTTCTGAAAGGGCATTTTGATGTTGTTTGTTTGAGATACAAGCATGTTTTCTGACTTGTCCAAATAAAATGGTTGTGGTTAAGTGTTATTACTCACTGAGCTAGCGACTCATTCCCCGCTAAATTTTTTTTTACAGAGACAACAGTTGACGCAGGCGAGGATTTCATTAATTAGAGCGCACAGGTTGAGAATTCTTGGTGAGCCTCGCACTTGTTCGCTTGGGCGGAGACTTTTATCAATTGTTATGGTCTTTTCATTGAATTCTTAGAGTCACTCCATAGTCAATAGTTTAGTGTCATGAGTATTCTTTTGTTAGTATAGTCTTATGTCGAGAATCGTCCTTCATTATTAAAGTTGGAGGTATATTAGTATTTATGTTTGTTACTGTGTTGATTAGTAATGGTGGAGACTTATTTTGGCTAACTGGTAAGTTGTCAATTGCCAGTTGAATTGTTATTAGGTTGTTTGTTGCTGATTTGAGACAGGAAATTTTTGGAATGGTCCAAAAATAGGGAAAACTCTGCCCGATTTTCTGTAAAATTTCCGATGAGGCTCCTAAGCGCCGGTTACGATCCTAAATTGGGTCGTGACAGTTTAGGTAGGAACCTGACATAAATGGTATAGTTTAGGTGGATTTTAAGGTATTTACTCTATTAATTAATGATACACAGGTCCTACCAATCACAAATAATTACGTCACCTCCGTGAATTATTATAATTTTAAAATGATTGCTACTCTTCTTGAATTGAAATATGTTCTCTTTAACAATATTTTCATTAATTTTTCATCAAAACATGTATAATAAATAATATGTAAAATACTGGAAGAAATCATGTATATTTACCGTAAAACATCCTTATATTCTGAAAATATAAAATACACACATTTAGTGAAAAATATTTAAGGTATATATATATATATATATATTTATATATGGTGTACATGCGTTATAAATTATTTATACGTTTGGTATAATAAAAATCTTATATGATTATACAATAATAAAGGATGGATAAAATGCGTCAGATAAAATATAAAGTCAATAAACAGAGAGAGAATTTCAAATGGATTAAGATTAAAAGAGATCAAAAGGGTGAAGAAATGGTGAAGAAAGGTGAAGAAATGAAGAAGAAAGATGAAATAATGGAGAAGATGGTGTAATTTAAAGAAAAATAGATAAAATATAAGTTTTTTTAAAAAATGGGTTAATTATCCGTTATTCATGCTGTCAGGTGGACCCTAAATCTGCTAATTTTCAAGCTTCGTGCGCTTTTGTGGAAGTGATTGCAAACGAAGTGCCACATAAGCGACGGATTTTTTTTTATATGAAGGGTGATATAGTTCAGGAGGTTTCCGGGGATACTCAATAGTTTAGGTAGTAAACTGACAAAAATAACATAGTTTACGTGGGTTTGAGAATATTAACTCCTCTGGAATTATGAAGAATGAGACGACATAAGAAGATAAATATCCATTTTGGTTGAAAAGTCAAAAGGTGCTACTTGGCACCATCTCATTGGCCCTTTTTCAAACACATATATCTTTTTATCCGGATATCGTATGAACAAACGATTAAGAGCGTTGGAAACTAAATTACAAGATCTTCAATTTGATACATAATATGTTCCAAAAATACCTCATATAACACACAAAATGTATTTCTCAAAAAACTTTAGTGATACACCTACTTGCCACATATGTAGTCTGTGCAGTCTCGCTAAACTGCAAATATCTCTGTACTCCGATATCATATCAACAAAAAGTTTAATGTGTTAGAAATTAGACTCGTATGTCTTCAATTTGATATATGTATCATCTCGTAATTCCAAGTATATTGCGAGAAAATCTCCACTACATTTTACCTAATATTTAGCACATTTATAAATGCAACTTGTGATGACCATTGCCAACTTTTATTCCACAACTCGCTTGACTTCAAAACGTAACACAAGACTATCATAACCCTAAAATAACTTATAAAATAACCTCCTTATCATATTAAGAACACTAGTCTCACCCCAAAGTGCATGTTATAATATTCCAAACTTGTCGACTTTCGACGAAACTTATTTTCTTCAATTTGTTTAGCTTCTAAGCCTTTCCAACCATCTTGGTACTTGTTATTCATGATCTTAAATACTTGTAACTTACAAGGTAACATGATTTACTTACTTTATGTACATTAAAAAATAATCACATTTCAAAGCTTACATCAATTGACTTACGACGTACTTTTGCGCATGAAAACGTGGGGTGTAACAATATGTTTTTTTGGGTTAGTGTGCATGTTTGGTTTGGAGCCCTGAGGTCTCGGGTGAGTTTTGGATGGGTTTAGGGATGTTTTTACACTTGGAAATGTTTCAGGTTTTCAGTTTTTGGTGCATAGAATTTTGTTCTTCGCGTTCGCGTGGCTTCCCTCGCGAACACATAGCGCAATATTCCTCAGGTGCAAATTATTCTTCGCAAACGGGGATCTGCTCCGCGAACGCGAGGCTTTAGAGGGAGTACCCTTCGCGAACATATCCAGGACCTCACGAATGCGTAAGGTTAGTGGCCTGGGGGAGGGATTTCAAAGTTACTCTACGCGAACGCGACTACCCGACCGCGAATGAGAAGGCTCTGGGAGCTGAAGCTCCGCGAACTCGAGCCTGTGTTCGCGAACACGATGGTCAGCTTGGCCTAACCCATCTGGAATGCAACTGTTACGACCCAAACCCCGGTCGTGACTGCACCCAACACCTTGTTAGGCAAATCCGACCATTTCACATTTCCATGCCAATTATTAAACTCAAAATACCAATTTAAACATAAACTCTTATTTTCATAATAATAAAAGTAGTGCGGAAAAAACCAGAATAACAGTAATAATAGCCCAAAAGGATCTGGCATCGCAAGTCTGAGCCTCTAGATACAACGGGATAGCATCCTATAAATGTCAAGTCTAATGCAGGAGTAAAGGAAATAACAAAAGGAGAAGTCGGGTCCTGCGGACACCGGCAGCTACCTCGATAACTCTGAGACTAAACTGAGCAGCAGCAAGTGATATCAACTAGACTCCTGGATCCTTGTATCTGCACACAAGGTGCAGGGAGTAAAGTGAGTACTCCAACTCAGTGAGTAATAGCAATAAATAACAACTGAAAGAAAGGAAATCCTGTAAGAACGCTATGCAGTTCTATAAATAACAGTAGGGCATTAACACTTGCTAAACAGGGAACATCTGGTAACAGTCTCCTACAGTCCAACAATTTACCCACACTGTTGCGGTGCGCAGCCCGATCCTCACTAACACTGCTACGGCGTGCAGCCCGATCCGATATAACATATATAATGCTGCGGCGTGCAGCCCGATCCAATATAGTATATAAAATGTTGCGGCGTGCAGCTCGTTCCAATATAATAATCGACTGCACTCACTGGGGGTGTGTGCAGACTCCGGAGGGGCTCCTTCAGCCTAAGCGCTATAATACTGCGGCGTGCAGTCCGATCCATATAATACATCACTGTGGCGTGCAGTCCAATCCAATATATATATCATTGCGGCGTGCAGTCCGATCCAATATATATATCACTGCGGTGTGCAGTCCGATCCATATATGTATATATATATATATAATAGTGCGGCGTGCAGTCCGATCCAATATATGTATATGTATATACTGCTACGGCGTGCAGCGGCATGCAGCCCGATCTGGTATATATCGGATACCCTCACTATGGGGTCCTTGACCCCTCTTAGTCGATATAGACTTGGCCTCTCGGGCCCCCTCAGCTAAGACAGGGTATTCGACCCTAGGTGTTACTCATTTAGAGTGCAATTTGCTAATACCGGTTCATATTATGTTTTACAGTTAAGGATATAACTGAGAGTATGTGTTCAACAGGTAAAGTGTGGTCAATTAGCTCAACAGGCTCTCCTAAGGGCTCTACAGATCGGCACAAGGCCCCAAACATGGCAACTAGCCCAAAACATACGGATATAAACTCAGTCTCAGTCAAGAAGTGTAGTAAGTCCTCAATCGGGATGGACCGAGTCCAAATACCTAGCA
>MU771635.1:107417-130808 GCA_026770625.1 Nicotiana glauca | reverse complement strand
TTTCAGAGATTTAGATGATGAATCTTCAATAATATCACGTAATTAGCTCATAAAACTTACCTCCAATCGAATCCTAGTCGAAATCCTCTTAATCCCTCGTAAAAAGCTCCAAAATGTGCTCAACAATGGTGGAAATGGGACATTGTTCGCGGATGAAATGTTATTAAAAACCCTTCTGTCGCCCAATTTTAACTCTATGCGATCGCAACCCTGAGCATGCGATCGCGATGAACAAAATTTCCAGGAGCTCAAAAACCTTCTATGCGAACGCAATCCAAGCTATGCGATCGCAGTGCTTTATTTCTCAAACCTATGCGATTGCATCCCAACTCATGCGATCGCATAGTGCAAATTATGCTGCCCTTCAAAATCCTATTATGCGATCGCGGACTCAACCCATGCGATCGCAATACTTCATGACCCTGTGCTATGCGATCACGACTCAATCTATGCGATCGCATAGACCAATTTCCTTCTGCAATAACTGCTGCAATTCAGCAGCTTCCAATAGCCAAACTTGGTCCGTTTGACCACCCGAATTCATCCCGAGGCCCCCGGGACCTCAATCAAAAATACCAACATACTCTAAAACACCATACGAAGTTGTTCCAATCATAAAAATACATACAACAACACAAAAATCATCAAATTACCACGAATTCAAGCCTAATGTTTCCTTTAAACTTCTGAAACTCACATTCAATCAAAAAGCCGACCAAACGACGTCCGAATGACCTGAAAATTTGCAGACATATCCAAAATCACCTAACAAAGCTACTGCAACTCTCGGAATTCCATTCCGACCCTTGGATCAAAATCTCACCTATCAACCGGAATTCGCCAAAATTCCAACTTCGGCATTTCAAGATTAGTTCTATACCAGAACTCCAAATTCAATTTCGATTTCACTCCTAAGTCACAAATCATCCCCCGAAGCTAACCATATCACCGGAATTCACATCTGAGCCTTCTAACTATATAGTCAACTTCCGGTTGACTTTTCTAAAACGAGCTTCCTTTTAAGAGGCTATGTGCCTCGTTTTCAACTACAACCAACTCGATTACACCCGATCAACTCTAATACCGACATTGAAACATGAAGCAACACATTAAGTGGGAAATGGGGCGGTAACTCACGTGACGACGGGCCGGGTCATCACATCCTCCCCAACTAAAACAAACGCTCGTCCTCGAGCGGGTCAAGAAATATACCTGGAGTCTCAAATAGGTGGGGATATCTACTCCGCATCTTCTGCTCGGTCTCCCAAGTAGCCTCCTCCACGGGCCGACCTCTCCACTGCATCTTCACTGAAGCAATGTCCTTGGACCTCAACTTTAGAACCTGTCGACCCAGAATAGCCACCAGCTCCACATCATATGATAAATCATCATCCAGCTGAACCGTGCTGAAATCCAACACATGAGACGGGTCCCCAACATACTTTCGGAGCATAGACACATGGAATACCGGATGCACACTAGACAAGCTGGGTGGCAAAGCTAGCTCATTTGCCACCTCTCCAATCCTCCTGAGTATCTTGAAAGGGCCAATGAACCTCGGACTCAGCTTCCCTTTATTCCCGAACCGCATAACACCCTTCATGGGCGAAACCTTCAACAAGACCTTCTCGCCTACCATATATGACACATCACGAACCTTCCGATCCGCATAACTCTTCTGGCGCGATTGTGCTGTACGAAGCCTCCCCTGGATCAACTTCACTCTCTCTAAAACATCCTGAACCATCTCAGTCCCCAACAATCTAGCCTCGCCAGGCGCGAACCATCCAACAGGAGATCTACATCGCCTACCATACAACGCCTCATATGGGGCCATCTGAATACTCGACTGATAATTGTTGTTGTAGGCAAACTCTGCAAGCAGCAAAAACTCATCCCATGACCTTCCAAACTCTATAACACAGGCACGCAACATGTCCTCTAAAATCTGAATAGTGCACTCGGACTGTCCGTCCGTCTGAGGATGGAATATTGTGCTCAATTCCACCTGCGTACCCAACTCCCGCTGAAATACCCTCCAGAACTGAGAAATGAACTATGCACCTCTATCCGAGATAATAGACACTGGAACTCCATGTAACCTGACAATCTCCCGAATAAAGATCCCTGCCAGCCGCTCCGATGAGTAAGTAGTACATACTGGAATGAAGTGCGCGGATTTGGTCAGCCGATCAACAATCACCCAAACTGAATCAAACTTCCTCGAAGTCCGAGGGAGACCACTCATGAAATCTATAGTAATCCGCTCCCATTTCCACTCAGGAATAACCATACGCTGAAGAACGCTGCCCGGTCTCTGATGCTCATACTTGACCTACTGGCAGTTGAGACATCGGGCTACATGATTCACAATATCCTTCTTCATCCTCCTCCACCAGTAATGCTGTCTCAAGTCCTGATACATCTTCGTGGCACCCGGATGAATGGAGTACCGCGAGCTGTGAGCCTCCTCTAGTATCAACTCTCGAAGTCCATCTACATTGGGTGTAATTGAGTTGGTTTTAGTTGAAAACGAGGCACATAGCCTCTTAAAAGGAAGCTCGTTTTAGAAAAGTCAACTGAAAGTTGACTATATAGTTAGAAGGCTCGGATGTGAACTCCGGTGATATGGTTAGCTTCCGGGGACACAAAAATCATCAAATTACCGCGAATTCAAGCCTAATTTTTCCTTTAAACTTTCGAAACTCACATTCGATCAAAAACCCGACCAAACGACGTCCGAATGACCTGAAAATTTGTAGACATATCCAAAATCACCTAACAAAGCTACTACAACTCTCGGAATTCCATTCCGACCTTCGGATCAAAATCTCACCTATCAACCGGAATTCGCCAAAATTCCAACTTCGCCAATTCAAGCCTAATTCTACACCGGAACTCCAAATTCAATTCCAATTTCACTCCTAAGTCACAAATCATCCCCCGAAGCTAACCATATCACCGGAATTCACATCCGAGCCTTCTAACTATATAGTCTACTTCCGGTTGACTTTTCTAAAACGAGCTTCCTTTTAAGAGGCTATGTGCCTCGTTTTCAACTAAAACCAACTCGATTACACCCGATCAACTCTAATACCGATATTGAAACATGAAGCAACACATTAAGGGGGAAAAGGGGCGGTAACTCACATGACGACGGGCCGGGTCGTCACAGCAACAGGTCCATTGCAAACACGATGAAGGTCTGCCCAGTTATTTTAAATCAATAATAAAAACGGACAGAACCCATTTATTTCACATTTTCAAAATTTTGGAGCACTAAGGCGATTTTCAAAAAACCATTTCTTCCCCAAAATATTGGTATATGATTCTAAACATTTTTCTTTTGATTTCCCATTGCAGTTCTTCAATTTTCATCCTAAAATCTAGAGTTTTTATGGTAGAAATTAGAAAATTTAGGTAAAGTTAGGGCTTTTTGATTAATTAGGATTTAGACCTTATTTTTGGGCCGGATTCCGAAACTAATAGCATATTTGGGCTCATGGGTGAATGGGTGATCGGGTTTTGGTCCGAACCTCGAGTTTTGACCAAGTGGGCCTGGGTCGATTTTTGACTTTTTGGGGAATATAATAGAAAACCTATAACTTAGCCTTGGGATTGGATTATTTAGGATTTATTGTTGTTGTTAAATTAATTTGGATTAGATCAAATAATTTGAAAGCGAATTCTAAAGGAAAATCGGTGTTTGAGGCTTGAGTTGGCCGTGGAAGTTTGAGGTAATTGTTTGGTCTACCTTAGCTTGAGGGATTAGGAGTGGTGTCTTAACTGCTATGTGTTAATTGTATAGTACGACGTATAGGCATGGTGACAAGTATCTATACGTCGGTGTCAAGCATGCCCGTGAGTCTTGTATTGTAATTTTATGACTCCGTTGTAGTTTGTTCGTGCTACATATGAGAATTATATAATTGTTCCCTTGCCGGGATGTTATTGTGATATTATTGTTCCCTTGCCGGAATGTTGTTGTAATATTATTGTTCCCTTGCCGGGATGTTGTTATTATGCTATTGTTCCATTGCCGGGATTCTTTTACGATTTGGTGTTGATATATGAAATGAGGGAGGGTTGCACGCCTGCAATGGTAATATATGAAATGGGAGCGGGTTGCACGCTTGCAACTGTAATATATGAAATGGGAGCGGTTTGCACGCCTGCAACGGTACTATATGAAATGGGAGCGGGTTGCACGCCTACAACGGTACTATGTGAAATGGGAACAGGTTGCACGCGTGCAACGGTATTACACATTTACTTATTTTTCTTATTTCCTTATCTTTTGCTGGTAATTGATTTATTGCGTTCCTTACATTTATCTACTATTATTCTGTCGTTATATGTTACTCCCTGCAACGTGTTTCCCCCACCCAACTTTAGCTGTAATTATCTGCTTATTTTCTGTCGTATATGATTTAACTACACGGGTTTATTTGATAGTTTGGTCCTAGCTTCGTCACTACTTCGCCGAGGTTAGGCTAGGGACTTACAACACATGTGGTCGGTTGTGTTGATACTACACTCTGAACTGTGTGCAGATACTGATATCGGAGCATTTGGACCGCAGTGAGGGTGCTGTCTTCAGTCTACTCAGGCGACCTGAGATAGTCCTGCAGACGTCCACGAGCCTTCGCGTCTCCTCCTAGCTTTTCTTATTTCTGTTTTTACTTATTCAGAAACAAACTTATGTATTTCCATTCAGACCTTATTTGTAGTATTCTTAAATAGTCTATGACTTGTGACACCAAATTCCGGGTAGTATTATATTTCAGATTATGTAGCAGTGGTTGGTTGAATTATTAAGTTTCGACTTCCGCATTTCCGATTATTTAATTTATTCTGCTATTTAATCACTTATTATTTTAAATTGTTGAACATGTTTAATAAAAGGAAGGTAATGATGTATCAATATTTGGCTTGCCTAGACAGAAATAATACGTTAATAGATAAGACTATGAAAAAAACGTAAGAAATATTTATAAAATACACTACAATAAATAATTTTATGTGTTAAATGTATTTAAAACTTCTATACATATAATGTCGGGTTGGTTTGGTTTCGGTTTGACTTTTTTTGGTTAAGACCAAACTAAACCAAATATGGTCGAGTTTTTTTTTTCCAACACCAAACCAAATTAAAATCGAGTTTTTTTTTCTTGGTTTGACTCGGATAATCGAATTGATGCGATTTGTCGGTTTTATATGTACACCCCTATTTGATACCTTTTTTAACCCTAGCTACAAAGATGCTAGATTTCTCCATATTGACTATCAAACCAAATACTTTACTGAAGTGATCAAGGGCTTCAATTACTCTATTAACTGAGCTAACAGAGTAATGGAAAAAGGTATGTCGTGTTTTGAATTGGATGCAAATTATTTTTCACTCTTAAGTACTGTTGATCTAATCTCATATGGAGTTCTTAGAGCCAATTGATTCAATCTTTTTCGGATATTTTTAGCAGCTTTCTTTGTGGTTAATTGGCTATATAGCTTGCTTTGATCTTTAATGAACCAATTTTAAACATACCTTCATTGGCTTAGCATCTTGTACTATATAAGCAGGTTCTTCACATTTTTCTTTTGAGACTTTAGGCTAAGTTTAATTATTATTCTTTCATTGGACACAGAGTTTATGAAAGAAAAAAAAGACTTTTGAAATTTGACTCAAAAGTACTTGAGATCATATAAGGTTCTTTATTTAAATTTTTATTTTTTTTATTATTCTACCGTTTATTAATTTAACTTTTTGTTCCTTCTTACAAATAATGGACTTGAAAGTTACATGCAAAGAATCTACATAGAAACTAATGAAAAATAATCACCAAAACAAAAAGGGGGAATGATAATCAATTTAACAAATTAATCATTTTTCGCTTCAATCATGAGGCGTTCATATCTGGTTCAATCCAAATGCAAGATCTTTGTTGGACCAAGTTGTAACAATTTGGACTTGAGAAAACTATGTTGTGATAGTAATCAAAAGAGTAATATTTGCGATGCGCCAAACAATAGAAAACACCCTTGTTGTTGTCGTGAAACATTGGAAAATATATCTTATTTTCTAATCCTTGTGCAACACAAGGTTTCAAGTAGGAAGCTCCAAAGCTCACAAACAATGTTTTATTACCCAAACTTGTTATTTGTTTCCTCTCCAAAACCCCTCTATTCACGTTATACCTCCAAACCTCTACTTTTCCTTCTTCGTGGGTTAGCAATACAACTAATATTCCTCCATTATCAACATCTTCCACCGTATAAATCTGTTGACTTTGTTTTTGACGCGACAAGGGCTTCCCATAAAATCCCCAAGTAGGTGTCTCTAAAGCTGAGCTTCCGTTGATACGTAGTATACCCAAATTCTCATTATCACCCAATACCCAGACAGTATCGTTTTTGTAAAATACTGGATTATTGCAACCGAATACGTCCATCTACTATCTCCAACTTTGATGATGTATATCGCTGGTGGAGAGCCAAACATATCAAAACCAACGACAAAACAATCCGACGAGGAGGAGTTCGGGGGACACGAAAATGTCCAAGAATGGAAAGAATTTCCCACCTCCTCCAGTAGGTCAGGGAGTTCAATTATGTCATTGCTAAAGGGATCGAAAAAGAACATGCCGTGGTTGCCATGACTCATGAGCAACCAATTAGATTTTGCGCTACGAATTCGGGCACCCCTTAATTTTGGGATATCCATCTAGTGAGTTATGGTATTGTAGCAAGGATGAAAGAATTCTACAATGCCAGTTTTTCCGTTTGATGTCATCAAACAAGGCGACGAGGAGTCGATCAGACCAGAATTCATCATAAATATACTCTTTAATTTTGAGAAGAAGAATAGCGTGAAGAGATATCCGTGAGAAAGATTTGCTTAGATTTCAAAGCTTAAATAAAGTGAAAGTTATACCAATCCAACTAGAATTGGTAGGAGGACGACTTCCTTTCCTTAGTTAAACGGTAATTGGAAAAGGAGTACGTACTTACCTTATTTAAAAGTTACTATAAACCAAAAGTGTAGAAATGTTTTTAACGTTATTATTATGAGATCAGAGGAACCCCTAGTTATTTATGAGAAAGGAAAAAGAAATTCCCCTTGTCGTCTTTCCTTGTATTTGAACTAATTCCAACTCCTTTGCCTTATCGAACTTGGAGTCCATTACTTATTCCGTTATTCGAGCCGAAATAAAAAAATTGGTATTTTTGTTTTTTTTTTCCAATTTATTTGGTCTGTATACTGTAAAAATTTTAACAATTTTTGTTCTTGGTTCGTTAATCGATTTAATTATGTCTTTATTTCGGTATTATTTTCGCTAATTTGCACATTCGTTTCATTTTAACTTGTTAACTATTATTGCCTCTTACCATCGCGCGGTTTTTTTAACTAGTTAAGTAATAATAATATAATTCGATTGTACATGTTTTAATTTGTGTTTATTTCATGGGTGGTCCTGTAACTTTTTTTTCATTACACAAAAGTTATTTTTCTTTTTTTTGTTAAGTAAAAGTCATTAAACTTTTGTGTTTATTACCCAAATGTCATTTTTCTTTCTTTTGTTACGCAAAAATTATTTTACTATGCTCTAGTTATTACAATAATCACTTTGACCAGATTTTACAAACCTTTTACCTGAAAAGTCTATTATGCCCTTGATATTATAAATCCTCTCATTTATGTAATATATTTGTATATTTAATTTTTTCTTAATATTAGTTTTCAAGATATATAAGTAGCATTATTAAATTTTTCAGTAACATTACCGTGAACATTTTTCAAGTCCACGTTCTTAATCATGCTTAATGAAATATGTTTAATGAAAATTAAAAAAATCGAAGCTCATTGATTATCAGCCAAGACATACCCATTAATTTAATAAATAAAATACCCACATTTAGCGAAATGATACATCGGATTAATAAATTCAAATAAATAATATTAACAGATAAAGCTTTAAAAACTTAATATTAAACATAAATATTTGAATTTTTTTTTAGAATTTTTATTGACTATAAAAGCTATAATTTGTTAAAAAAACTCTGTTTTTATCATTTGAAATAAATATTAAAAATAAATATTTTTCATTTTCATATTTAGAATATGTTTATGTTTGAATATGATTAAACAAATTGAGTGCGAGTGAAAAAAAATTAAATGTATGGATATATTATAAAAATAATAAATAAAATAATTTTAAGTTATTTTAATTTTAAGTAATACCTAGGTAAAATTATATTATATAATAAATAATATAGAAGGTATTACATAAATGAGAGGATTAATGTCAAGGATATAATAGACTTTTCAAGTACAAATATTATAAAATTTGGCAAAGGTGACTTTTGTGATAAATAGAGCAAAGTAAAAAAATATTTGCATAAAAAAGAAAGTAAATGACTTTTGGGTAATAAATACAAAGTTGAATGATTTTTACGTAATAAGACGAGAGAGAAACGAAAAGGGAGGAGATGGAATTAGGGATTTGGTTTAAACCTTATGTTTAATGTGGTGGCATGTATTGATAGTGGTACTTTGAAGAACACAAAAACACGATATTCCAAGAACACAAAAAACATTGAAATGATTTAGAGAAGAATGAAAGTCACAAATCTGTGACTTGAGTGAAGAAGAAGATGCAGCGAATGAAGATAGAAGAAGCGAGAGAGAGAGGAGTAGAGAGAGAAGTAATCAATATTTATTATTGAACTTACTAAAAATGATAATATACAACATTATTTATACTATCTAGCTAGCTTAAACTTAAGTAATCTGAATTAACAAACTAACTAATATGTTAACAGTGTAGCAGCATAATAACTAACTAACATGGTGATATTACAAAACTGCCCTTATGAACTTTGAAGTATACTTATTTTAACACTCCCTCTCAAGCTAGGGGCATAAACACATTAAATGTCCCTAGCTTGGAAATCATATATTGATGCTGAAATTTGCTCAGCCCTTTTGAGAATATATTTGCAGGTTGTTCCTTTATAGATATGTACTCAATTTTGACCATGCCTTGTTGAATTTTTTCCATAATAAAGTGACAATGTATTTCTATGTCTTTTTTTTCTTTCATGATAGACTAGGTGGACTGCTATTTGAATGGCAGCTTTATTATCGCAAAAGATAGTAACTGATTGATCATTTTTCATATCAATTTCTTTTAATAACGCAGTAGCTATGTTAATTCAGTAACAGTAGATGCTAGACTCCTATATTCTGCTTTAGCAGAACTGCTTGAGATTGTAGTCTGTTTCTTAGATTTCCATGAAATCAGGGATTCTCCTAGCTTGATTAAGTAGACTGTAACTAATTTTTTGGAATGTGCAGGCTGCCCAAGCATCACAATATGTTGTGATTGTTTCATTGTTATTGCTAGACAGAAGGATACCTTGTCCTGGTTGACTTTTGATGTATTTCACAATTCGTAACGCAGCTTCCATATGAGACTTTTTTGGCTGTTGTAGATACTGACTTAGAGTTTGAATACTATAGGAGATGTCAGGTCTAGTAACAGTTAAGTATAATAGTTTACCTATGAGTCTTTAGTAGCTGTCTTGGTCTGCTAACACATCATCTTCTGTTAGTTTGTCTTGGCAGAAATGTTCATCAAATTCTCTTGTAGTGAGTTTTATGTTTGTGTCCATAGGTGCGCTGACAGGTTTAGATGTTACTAATCCACGTTCAAATATTAGTTCCAAAGAATACTTTCTTTGATGCATTAGGATTCCATGCTTTGACCTTGCAAATTTTATTCCAAGAAAATACTTTAGTTCTCCTAGATCCTTCATTTTAAAGGTCTATTGAAGAGCTTTTTTTGTATTTTGTATCTGTTTCAGATTGTCTCCAGCTAGAAGCATATCATCTATATATACTAACACAACAATAGTTCTATTTTCAGTTTTCTTAACAAATAATGAATGATCATAAGGGCTTTGTTTGAATTGAAACTTCAATAAGGCTTCTGTCAACTTTGAGTTCCACTGCCTTGGTGCCTGTTTAAGTCTATACAAGGATTTTTTGAGTCTGAACAAAGGTTTACACTCCCCCTGACTCTTAAATCCTTGTGGAAGATCCATATATATCTCATCATGGAGATCACCTTGCAAGAATGCATTATAGACATCCATCTGATGCACATGCCATTTTCTAGAGGCTAAAATTGCTAACACAGTTCTAACTGTTACCATTTTAACTACTAGAGAGAAGGTTTCTTGATAATCTATACCTTCTCTTTGTCTATAGCCTTTAGCTACAAGTTTAGCTTTGAATCTCTCTATCTCTCCTGTAGCCTTATATTTGATTTTGTATATCCACTTGCATCATGTAGCAATTTTTCCTTCTGGAAAAGATACAACTTCCCAAGTGTTGTTGTTTTCAAGGGCTTCAATCTCTGATTTCATTGCATCAACCCATCTAGGATCTCTAACTGCTTCTAAATAAGAGTTTGGTTTGGTTGTTGTGGAAAATGTAGATATGTAGGCTTGATACTTTGGTGAAATGTTTTCATAAGACAGATAGTTTGATATTGGATAGTTGACATCATGATGCACATTAAAGGAACCAAAGTCCTTCATCCCTATTGGAGGATGCTTTTCCCTGCTAAATCTTCTAGTAGTTGGAAGAATGTTGTTGATTATTTCTTGAAGCAGTTGGAAGAATGGTTGTTGAATAATCCTGTTGTTGATTTGCAGTAGCAGATTGTGATGACCCGGCCAGTCGTCTCATGAGTTACGCTCCGTTTCCCCTATTTATACTTCTTATGCTTCGTTATCCATTTTTTATGGTATCGGGTTGGTCGGATCGAGTCTGGAATGATTTTCAATAAGGTTTGAGACACTTAGTCTCTTTTAAGGAAGCTTAAGTTGTAAAAGTCAATCGGGTGTTGGCTTATGTGTTAGAGGGCTCGGATGTGAGTTCCGATGGTTCGGTTAGCTTCTGGAGGTGATTTGTCACTTAGGAGTGTGATCGGAATGGGTTTTGTAAGTTCGGAGTAGAATAGGCTTGAATTGACGAAGTTGATATTTTGGCGATTTTCGGTTGATATCTGAGATTTGATCCGAAGGTCTGAATAGAATTTCGAGAGTTGCACTAGCTTCGTTGTGCCATTTGGGATGTGTGTGCAAAATTTTAGGTTATTCAGATGTTGTTTGGTTGAGTTTTTGATCGAAAGCATATTTCAAAAGTTTTTAGAAAACTTAGGCTTGAATTCGATGTAAATTGGTGGATTTGATGTTGTTTGGGGTGTTTTGATGATTGGAACAAGTTTGAATGAGGTTATAGGGTGTGTTGGTGCTTTTGGTTGAGGTCCCGGGGGCCTCGGGTGAGATTCGGAGGGTTGATCGGATCATTTGAAGTTGAAGAAAATTGCATATTTTGGTCTTTAGCAGTTGCAGGCATTATACTCCTCGCGTTTGCGAAGAGTCAGCTAAGGAAGGTAGAAATTGAGCCCCGCGTTCGTGAGGCAGTCTACGCGTTCACATAGGGCTGAGAGAAATGTGCATCGCATTTGCAGTTATGGTCTCTCGTTCGCATAGAAGGATTGAGCAGCTGGAGCTTCAGTGGAATTAAGTCATCACGTTCGCGATGGAAGCGACGCATTCGTGTAACGTAAAAATTGGTCAACTTAAGTTTGTGCTACGCGTTCGCGAGAGGTTGACCGCGTTCGCGAAGAAGGATTTTTAAGTGCTGGGCAGAATGTTTTAAAAAGGCTATTCCACGATTTTGAGGTTAAGAACCTCCATTGTTGAGCGATTTTGGAGCTTGGGAGAGCTAATTGAAGAGGGATTCAAGAGGAATCACCTTGAGGTAATATTTTTGAACTCAATACTCATTTCTATTGTGAAATCTACCTAGAAATTCATGGAACTTAAGCTAAAAATAAAAGAAACTAGGGCTTGGGATTTTAAAATTTGATTTGGGTATTTGAAGGACCAATTGGGGTCGTATTTGATAACTTTTGGTAAGTATGAACTCGTGAGGAGATAAGAAATCTGTTGATGTAAAAATTTCTGAGTTTCGAGAGGTGGGCCCGAGGCTCGGTTTTGGTAATTTCGGGATTTGTGCCCGTTATTGATTGTTTTTGCTTGGGCTTTGTTCCCTTAGCATATTGTGATGTATTCGTTCTAATTTTGGATAGATTCGATGCGTGTGGAGGCCTATTTGAGGGGCAAAGGCTTTGTGAGCTAGAGATTTCGCCGGTTCTAGGTGAGTAATGATTGTAAATGATATTCTAAGGGTTTGAAATCCTGGATTGCACATCATAGTGCTATATTAAGGTGACTTGCATGCCGGATAGCGAGCGTGGGGTAGAGCACTATTGGGGATTGTGACTTAGTTCGTCCCGATTAATGAATTTACCGCAGATTTGACTAAAACTTACTTGTTATCATCATGATTTGGGATGATTGTCATATTTGGGCTTCGTGCCAACTATTTGAACCCTTTGGGGATTATTATCACTGTTTCCTCACTGTTTTGACTTATTACTTGAACTCAGTCATGTTGTTTTCCACTATTTTATAACTCAGCCATTTTTACTCAGTTTTGAGACTTCAACTATATTTTTAAATGATGTTTTGGGCTGAGAACTACTGTTTTACTAATGCCCGAGGGACTTGTGATAATTTTTCTAACTGAGTGCGGCCGAGGGCCAGATGTGAGGATACACAGAGTGATATGAGGCCGAGGGCCTAGATTTGATGCCACGAAATGGCTTGATATTGCGCTTGGGCAGTAAGGGGCCCCTCCGGAGTCTACACACCTCCAGTGAGCGCGGGTACCCATTGTGATCACAGAGTGAGCCCGAGGGGCTGATAATGTTCTGAGAGTGAGCACGAGGGGCTGGTACTATTCTATATGTTTACTTTATTTCAATTGTCTGCCATTACCTGTTGATTGTGTTACTTTATGTGTCATCTTCTTGATTGCCTGGCATTACCTGTTAATTGATTATTGTGCCAGAGGGGCAAATTTCTGTGCTTATTTGTACTAATTTTTTGCATTCATTTGCATAACTGTTGAAAAAAGTCATTTTTCAAAAGAGATTTAAACTGAGCTAAGATGTTTCTAAAGATTTCACAGCTTTACTGCTTTTATCAAAGGGTTTTACACTGCTTCTATACAACATGCGGGTTTGCTTTACGTGATTTCTTACTGCTGAGTTGTTATTTACCTTTATTACTCACTGAGTTGGAATACTCACTTTTCTACTTGCACCTTTGTGTGCAGATGCAGGTATTTATATACCCGGTAGCGGGTTTTGGCTTATCGGAGGCAGAGTTATGGGAGTTTAGCGAGGTGGCTGCTAGCGTTCGCAACAACCTTTCCCCCTTTTTTTTCATCAGTCCTGTTCTGTATATTTCAGACCATGTAGTTGCATTTATACTCTAATAGATGCTCGTGACTTGGGACATCCCGGTTTAGGCCGTGTTTGGGTTGTACTTCCGCATTGTTATGGTGTTACCTTTTGTTTAGAAATTACTAAATCATGTTCTAGCCTTCTTTATTGTTGT
Organism: Nicotiana glauca; assembly: GCA_026770625.1. Taxonomy (NCBI): domain Eukaryota; kingdom Viridiplantae; phylum Streptophyta; class Magnoliopsida; order Solanales; family Solanaceae; genus Nicotiana; species Nicotiana glauca. The sequence continues at coordinate 117,269 of MU771635.1, read as the reverse complement.
TTAGTTGTTTGACTTCGAATTTGAGATGTGTCGGCTGGTCTTGTCTTCACGAGAGGCGCCATCACGACAGGGCATGGGTTTAGGATCGTGACACAAATTCTGTGATAGCTTGTGAGTTTGAGTTAGGAACCTCTTCTGCATCTGTATCTATATAGTTTGCTCCATAGTCTTGAGTGTTTGCAGGTTGAGAAAGACCAACAAGTTGCTGATTGTAATCCTCAAGTTGTCTATTTTCTAAGTTAGGTTAAGATACAAATATAGGAGATGAAGATGTAGTAATATTCCTGAATGGAAATACATCTTCCCTCAAAATAACATCTCTGCTTACAAAGAAAGAATTAGTAGTTAAATCATATACGATATAACCTTTTTGTACCTCTGAGTAACCCATTAATATTGTAGATTTAGCTCTTAGTTTCAGTTTGTTAGATTCTTGTATAATTTTGGCATAACAATGACACCCTATAACTCTTAGATGAATCAGTGAAGGTTTCCTTTTGTATAATTTTTCAAAGGGTGAAACTCCTATAACTGATGAAGGAAGTCTGTTAATTATGTATACAACAGCTAGAACACGATGACCCCAAAATTTAATAGGTATATTGGCTTGAAATCTGATAGCTCTAGTTACTTCTAGTATGTGTCTATGTTTTCTCTCAGCTACTCCATTTGCTGAGGAGTATAGGCACATGTTCTCTGATGAATAATGCCTAATTTCTTAAAGAGATTACTGCAGATTGTATTAACAAATTCTGTTCCATTGTCTGTTCTTATTATTTTAACTATTTTGTTGAATTGTATTTGAACAAAATTTAGAAAATACTGAATGATAATACACACATCAAACTTCAATTTTAACAAGTAAATCCATGGCATTCTAGAGTAGTCATCAACTATAGTCAAGAAAAACCTAATTCCATCAAATGTAGGAACCTTATAAGGCCCCCCAAATATCCATATGAACTAGTTCAAAGCACTTAATACTTTTAATACAACTTGCTGGAAAAGATAATCTGGTTTGTTTTGCACAAGGACACACACTGCATTTATTTAATACTTCTGTTATACACTTAGTTTTATTCTGAACCATTTTCCTAAGAACAGACAAGGACACATGACCAAATCTTTTATGCCATACGCTTATATCTTCTATACTATGCACTTCCTTTACGAGGAGGCTGAAATTCATATCTTTATTAGCAAGTTGACTCAGTAGAATGTATAGGTCATCTCTTTCTTTACCAATCTCCTTGACCCTCCCATTGAAGATATCCTAAGAAATACAAAAATGAGGGTAGAAGGTTGCAGCACAAGCTAGTTCCTTAGTCATTTTTGACACAAACATTAGATTAAATTTGAATTAAGGCAAATGGAAAACATTGCTAAGTGTACTTCTAGTAGATATTGAACTAGTTCCAGTATGGGTAACATTTCAGATTTCACCATTTGGAAGACATACTCTCTTATGATGAGTATTTTTAACTATAGAGTCCTGATTTAACATGTTAATATCATACGCCATGTGATTAGTTGCACCAGTGTCAATGATCCATTCTTTTGTTCAATTTGAAACTAACAAAGCAGTACTCATACCTGCTATATTTGCTGAAGAGTTATTGTTGTTGCCTTCTACATTAGTTTTGTGTAGAATTTGTAATATCTGCCCATTGGTCTTTTGCGAATGCTCCTATCTGAGGCAGTGAATGTGAATTATCGGTGTGCCCCATGTTTTGACCATTTGTCATCTGAGATTCCTGCTGATAAGTTGAGTTCACATTAGGATGGTGTTGTGGAATTTCTGCAAGAGCATTACAAGTTGCTGGACCTGCTGCTGGACCTCTTGTTCCGCTGTTATAAGATCCTGGTCCTTTCTTTTTAAATTTGAAATCTGGAGGATAGCCATCCATCTTGAAATAATTTTCTTTACTATGACCATTAATTTTGCAGAAATCACATTGAACATTATAGTTCCTTTTATATCTTTGATTTCCCATATTTTTTGTATACATTTCTATATCATAATTCTCAGTAGTAATTGCTGGATTTGCACCTAAAATTTCAGAAGTAGCAGCCACTGCCTTTTGACTTTTATCATTTATAACTATTGAGTATGCTTGATTTACTGTTGGAAGTGGTTGCCTCGTAAGTATTTGACTTCTCGTTTGAGAGTAGGACTCATTGAGACCCATAAGAAACTGGTATACCTTTAGTTTTTGTAGGTAAACCACAAAATCTATAGACCTTGGACAATCACAACCAGGAACTGGAATTAATGCTTCAAACTCCTCCCACATGTCCTTCACGTTTGAATAATACACAGACACAACTGAGGTGCCTTGAGGAAGAGTGGCAATTTCTTTGTGCAAGTTAAAAGTTCTTGCATCATCTACTTTATAGAATCATTCATATAAATCATCCCAGACTGTCTGAGCATTAGATGCATACATTATACTGCCAAGAAGGCTACTATTCATGGAATTCATGATCCAAGAAAGTACAATAGCATTTACTCTCTCCCAATGGTTCCACATAGTGGTAGGAAAATTTTTTTCCCTACAAGAACCATCCACCAATCCTAATTTGTTCCTTCCTAGCAGTGCTACTCGCATGGAACGATACCAAACAGAGTAATTCTCAATTCCAGTCAGCTGGAATGAGATAATTTGTATTTCACTAACATCTGAAGGGTGAAGAAACAGAGGATGATTGTAATCAATACCTGCTTGTTGAGAAGTCCCTCTAGGGGTTTGATTTTGATGAGAATTGGATTGATTCAGCTGAGACCCATCCAGTTGATCATTGTTTGAACTCATTTCTTAGTTCTTGAATTTTTCGATACAACCATGAATCGACAAAATTGAATTGAACTTGCAGAAACTTTAATCGAATCAAAGCTGTATAGACTTAGCTTTGAGTGCTCTGATACCGTGAACTGATTTACTGAAGAATGAAAGTCAAAAATCTGTGACTAGGAGAAGATGCAGCAGATGAAGATAGAAGAAGCGAGAGAGAGAGAGGAGCAGAGAGAGAAGTAATCAATCTTTATTATTGAACTTACTAAAAAATGATAATATAAATATTATTTATACTATCTAGCTAGTTTAAACTTAAGCAATTTGAATTAACAAACTAACTAATCTGTTAACAGTATAGTAACAGACTAACTAACTAACATGGTGATATTACAGAACTACCCTTATGAACTTTGAAGTATACTTTCTTTAACAAACGTAGACACCAAAAGAGAGGCCAAAAGCTGGTGAGCATGGCATCAAATCGAGTTTTGATTAAAAATTAAATTTTGGCAAAACTTTCTGATGAATAACGAAGTACTAAATAGTGCATCGTCACAAGAAGCTCTCCAACCTTTACCACCTTCTTCCTCCGCTTTCTTATTAGGAGTTATGTCAACGGGGAAGAACAAAATATTGAATTCTTTCTAGATAAAATTAAACAGTAATTGCAGGTATTATAATCATCATATCATGAAAGCCAAAACTGTAAAGTTAAAAGACCGATATATTTTTATAAAATTGAACGTCCTTTTTACCCTTCAATCTAACACTACTTTTATGATATTTTTATACTAAAAAGTAAACTTACATTCCACTATATGCTATTCCCTCTAGTCCAGAAAAAGTGATAAATTTGCTTTGGGCACATCCATTAAGAAAATACTAGATTTTAGACGAAAATAGTTAGTGTGACTAAACTACCCTTCATTTAATATTGCACCATAGTTATAGTACTTCCTCCGGTCCAAAATAAGTGATTTTGGTTGTTTTCATACATATTAAGAAATTCATCTTTTAACATTAATTAGCAATGAAATTGACCATATTACATTTACTATCTCTTCAATAAACACTCCTAACACATATCCCAACATTAATTACTCCAAGGGCAATGTAGAAAAAAAATAATTCATTTATTCTTGAAATTTAAAAAAATTACTTATTTTGAACCATAAGAAAAAAACCAAGAAATCACTTTAGTTGGACCGGAGGGAGTAGCACTTATTTCTCTTCTCAAATGTGAGGAATAAATGACTTTATAGGGATACGTACATAAGGATAATTTTGAAAAAACAAATTAAATTTTTTTCTTGATAATATAAATTGACACTTATTTTGGACCAAAATAAAAAAAGTAAATTGATCACTTATTGTGGATCGGAAAAAATATTAAACTGATACATAGCTTAGTAGCTTACAATCAAGAGAGAATATCATTACTAGCCCTCCGCTGAAAACTTATATCAGCCGCTAGCCATAAATGAGTCTAGACATTTTATAGCCCAAAATTTATTATAATGACTAGCCTTTGAAATCAGTAAAATCAAACTGACACGCAATACAAGGGGAAACGAGGGAACGAGAATTGAAAGGTGAAGTATTGAGGTGGCTCTTAATTTCTACATAGCCAAACATGCAGCATTTGATTCTTTTTGACTTTTATGCTATTTAGATATTGATATTTTATACATACTTGTGAGGAATATAAAAATAGAACTTTTGTCATAAATGTTAATTTTTATCTGCTGATGAAAGGAAATGACATGTGTCGTGTACACAATAGTTACTACAGCTATTTGTGTCATTACATACTTTTTATACACATTAGTATATCATTTAATTCATAGTCTGAAAAAGAAGACGTCAAGAAAATAATTTGTGTTTTTTCCTATACAAGTCTAAGATGTGACCATGCTATAGGTGATCGATGGATAATTAAAACTTCACAAAACCACTATTAATGAGAGCATTTGTATGATCATCCATTCTCTGATTACCTATCGAAATTAAAATGATTAAATTATATCCAAATTATATATGATCACTATATATAAAAATATGTGTTTATATAACTACAATCTTACTATAGAAAAACTATATAACATATAATATTACTTATATACAATATATACAAGTTTATAGAACAAGTCAAAAATCATAAGATATATATACGCTTTTTACGCTTCATTTATCGTAGAATAGTCTATACACTTTGAATACACAAAAGCACTCGAATATATTAATGATACATTGGGAATACATCTTAAAATACATAATACACTCTAAATACATGGTGTGTACATATTACACATACAAAATAGACCGTCACTATATAATTTATATATAAATAGATTGTCACTATACAATTTATATACAAATAGAGTGTCACCACACAAAATATATACAAAAATAGAATGTCATTATACAAAAAATATGCTAAATAGACTGTCATTATAAAAAATATGTAAAAATAGACTATCACTATATAAAAATATACTAAATAGACTGTCACTATACAATTTTTATACAATTAGCTCTCACTATACAAAATATATACAAAATAGATTGTCACTATACAAAATAAACTGTTACTATACAAAAAATATACAAAATAGACTGTCACTATACAAATAGACTGTTACTATACAAAAAATATATAAAATAGACTGTTAGTATACAAAAAACATACAAAATAAAGTGTTACTATACAAAAAAAATATAAAACAGTCTGTTACTATACAAAAAATATACAAAATAGACTGTCACTATACAAAAATATACAAAATAGACTGTCACTATACAAAATAGACTGTTGCTATACAAAATAGAGTGTCACTATATAAAATAGATTGTTACTATATGAAAATATACAAAATAGACTGTCATTCAATTATTAGCTAATATTATTAGATCCAGAAGTACAAAATACAATTTAAAAAGGCAAAAAAGGGTTGCTCCATCAAGCCAGGTAAGGGTCGAACCTGGGACTTTCAACTTAGAAAATAGACACCCTATCCACTGAGCTACAGACACTTATGTTGTCATGCTCATTTCTTTCGTTTACTATATCAATATCTTTTGGCCGAAGGCAAAAAAAGGTTGTTGTATGGAGTCAGGTAGGGGTCGAACTTGCGACCTTCAGCTTAGAAAGTAACGCCCTATCCACTAAGCTACAAGCGCTTATAATGTCATACTCGTTCCTTTTGGTTACTATATGCAATATGTTTGGACCGAAAGGCCATTTTTTGTAAATAATACAAAATATGAGCCATTAAAATTTTAAGGGGCTATAGAGGATAGTTTTCTCAACAATCAATCAGCTGGATGAGAAGGCATTACGTGAAGTTTCATTCATCTATCAACACTTATTACAGTGTATTCAATGTCTCGGAGTTTGTTTTCGTGGGAGTTGAAGGTTTTCTTAAGTTGTAATATACTTGCTCCGGTTCAAAATAAGTGATTTTTTAGATATTTTTACACAGATTAAAAAATCTATCTTTTAGCATTAAATAGCAATGTAATTGACCATATTAACTTTTATTATTTCACATAAACACTCCTAACACATATTCTAACACTATTTACTCCAAGGACAATGTTGGAAAAAAAATAATTAATTCATTCTTGAAATCTGAAAAAATCACTTATTTTGGACCATAAAAAAAAGACAAAAAAATCATTAATTTTGGACCGGAGGGAGAAAGTTTTTTGCAAAGCTTTCGCTTTCATCAGTATTATTGCAGTAAACCTCTATTTTAAAAGGCAGAATTGGGACTAGCCCGGGGCTCGCCTTGTGGCGGAGAACTCGTAAAACGCCACTGGGCTTATATGTGGGGCTTATTTCGATGAGACTTATGCCTCGGCCGTCGGAGCTTACGCCCTGGACATGCCCAACGCCCAGTGTACTGGGCTCGCCTAATAGAACTTTATACAATTATGTGTAACTAACCTTGTAAAACCTCAAATTTTCTCAATAAAGCGTTAACTATTCAAAATTACTCTTTTCTTAATCATAAATCATTAAGTTGAGAGTATTATAGTAATTATTTTCCTAAATATATTTTTTAGGTGTACGAGGTACAATATTTATTAATTTAATATTTCAGTATTAGCTAGTAATTATTTATAAATAATTAGTTATCATGATATAATATGGTGAACTATGTGTCACTTTATTGATTAACTTGTTGAAACTTAAAAATAAATGATGCTAGAGAAACATAGTTGAATTGTGAATTATATTTTTATATAAATTCTCTTTCACATAGAAAGCATATTAAATAAAAGGAGTATTTTTAAAAAAATATCAAATTATAATATCGAGATTCATTACTCCTTAAGAGATACATATAAGATTTCGCATCGAATACATTACTTTTGATGTTTAAGTTGTAACGACGTTGTTTGCATATTATGATATATGTCATACTTTTTGTATTATTCATAGTTGAATTGTAATTTATAAATATTTTAAAGTGATTATTTGTTACTATAATTTTGTGGTTTTAATATCATTTTTTATAATTATTTTATAGTTTATACTATCTTAAATTCTTAAAATTAGTAAAATTTAAAGATTCATGGGACTTGCGCCCCATATAATTTAGTCCAACCATATTTTTTTCTCTTGGATGTTCGCTACATCAATGCTATTTTTTTTTTTTTTTTTTTAAGTTTCGCTAAGTTTAAAAACATGAGACCAAGCTAAATGCTGAACAAGTACACACTTGCACCATCCGCTCCTCTTTTACTGGACTCGACTTTTAGACAATGTTGTATCATAACAATAATAAAGTTTATATGATGTATCTATCCAATTAAATATAGAGAAAACTATCCTCTATAACCCCTCAAAATTTTAATAGCTTATATTTTGGCCCATTTGTAAAAGATGGCCCTTCGGCCCAAACGTATTGCATCTAGTAGTCCGAAATGTCTGTTTTGTATATTTTTTGTATAGTGACTGTCTATTTTGTATATTGTTTGTATAATAACAGTCTATTTTGTATAGCGACAATCTATTTTGTATATATTTTGTATTTTTTGTATAGGGACAGTCTATTTAATATATATTTTGTATAGTGACAGTCTAATTTGTATATTTTTTATATAGTGATACTCTATTGTATATCTTCTAGTTGTATCTATAGAGCTCGATCGTGACTAATTAATGGCACTTTCTTTTTTAAACTAATGTCACCTTTTTAGTCCAATTGTGGACCATTAATATAACAATATCAATGCCAATTTGTCACTCTAATAAAATGAAATCAAGCTACTGCTCTTGGAACTGGGATAGACAATTAAAAGATAGTTTAAATAGAAGTTGAGATATCTTTAATATGATTCAGTATTGTGCATCGTGAAATCTTTGCAAATATGAAGATCTCTACATAAGCATAGGGACAACTGGAACAAGGAGAGAAGTGTTTTAAGATATCTGAACATTAGTTCATGTCTTGTAAAGCTATAATACATATTAAGACCCACAAAAAAAAAAAATGAAACTCCTATTATATCAATCTACACATATATCTTCTTTGCACCTATGGACTCGAGAATTATGTGTACTCACAGATATTGTGACAAGTGAAAAAAAAAACTAAGAGAATTTCCAGGTTCCATCATCACAAGGAGAACAACCCTCTTGAGCAATGTCAGTGATCTGAAGTCTTGTGTCATATATCACACGACTTGCGGAAAGGTTTGAAATTTGAAGAGAAAGAGTGGCAGTGGTTTTGGGCTAGCCCTTATAATTGATTTTGGGCTATTAATTATATAATTTATTTTGTGGCTACTAATTGTCATTAGTTTTTTCCGGAGGGCTACAACTGAAGTTTGCTCTTAAATATAGCTGTTTTACGGGTTATTTCTAATGATTGTTTCATACACTTGTTTTTTCCCTTTAAATTTTGTGCTAAACATTATAAAACTCATATTTATGCTGCTTTGTAAAAATCATATTGATTGAGATGGATTATACGTGCAATCAAAAACAATTTAAAATAAAAAAGCAAAAAAAGTTATGTACACTATAATAATAATCTGATTAAAAAGAAAGACGCACCAAAGACATATTAGAATGTGAGAAGTCATTGTTACAGATGTGTGCTCCCTATTACTCGTCAGAAAGTATTGTAGAGATAGGTTGGAGTTGAATGTTCTAGGGAGCAAAATGCAAGAGAAGGATATTGGGATTAAAGACCAAAAAATCCTTATATTTAAGGTCCTGTTTGGCCATGAGCTTTGCTAAAATGTATTTGGGGTTATTTTCAAAACTTATGTTTGGTCATAAATTTTACCCACGTTTTGACCAAATTCCGAATCCCAAATCTCAAATCTCAAAATCAGCTATTGAGCTGATTTTGGGCAAAAATCACAAATCTTGGAAATTATATACATGTTTTTTTTCAAAATAAAGTTGGGAAATATGTCTTGAAAATGTATTTTCCAAACACATTTTCATCTTCAAACCAAACTTCACCCAAATCAGATTTTTCAAAATAAATTTGGGATCTATGGCCAAACGCTAGCTTAATGTGGTGGCTGGTATTGCTACTTGTTAGGGGTATTTTGGAGAAGTCAAATATGTATACAATGCTAATTGTGTGAAAAATTTTATTTTGTGCCTCACACAACTGACAGTAGTTGTATGAATCCTCTTTTTTGTCTCAGAACTGTGTGGGTCCCAAATTTTTGTGGACCCAGATGTGTAAGATATGGGTCCAAAAATATATGAGATAAAAAGAGGCCTCACACAACTAGTGTAAATTGTATGAGACACAAAATAAAATCACTCCCAGTTACTGACTCTGAATTCCAAATTAACCTAAGATTATTAGTTTATTACTACTAATCCTTATGTCGTGTTTACCTTAATTAATGTGGTGCATATTTGTTCAACGTATTGCAAAGTTTCAGGCTTTTTTTTTTATTCAAGCATAATTCAAATTTCGCAAATCAAACCGTTTGCTTAGTAAAATATAATCACTAGAGATAAAAAGAGAAAAAAAAAAAAGGTTTGATTTCCTTTTGGTTTTTGCATTTTTCTCCAAGT
>MU771635.1:85438-107206 GCA_026770625.1 Nicotiana glauca | reverse complement strand
ACACCCCCCCCCCCCCCCCCCCCCCAAAAAAAACCAAAAGAAAAAAGAGGATACTTTTTGGTTTTTCATACTATGTATTTACTATCCAAGGTATCTAATTCGAAATTACTAAGATAATTATCGAAAGGTTTTGACGTATGAAAACATCATAAAATACGTGATTAGAAAAGTAATAAGTTTGGTCGAATTTCATAATATAAGCACAAAGAGCTGATCAAGTTAACTTTGTTTTGTGTGCAAATCTGGTAGATGTTATTTTTCCAGATGAATTAGGTTTTATATTAAGGAGAAATGACACCACATAGCCATTCAGTTAACTAATTAGCACAAAATTGTCCAACTCCCGACTTATTATTGCTCGCTACAATTGTAAAGTTTCGTAACTTTCTACATTTAGGTAGGGGTAATTTCGAGTTTAATGATAATATTAAATTAAGGGGAAAGTGCACGATTAGTCACTGATAATACATGTATTTATTTTTAAGTCATTGTTTAAAATGTCTTTAGTTTTTAACTACTGTTTTAATAAACTTTAACCGTCCGAACGAAAATACTCTTCTGCTTTCATATATTAGGGAGAAGAACAAATGGAACTCTTCTTCATCTTCAATGGGTTTGGATCGTGTCGTGTATGCGTCTGCCATGAATTAATTTCATTGATGCACTTCAGATGTTTTAACTATCTAAGCAATTATTTCTTATACATTCAATAAATTCCATAATGCATGACAAGCTTTCCAAAATAGAGATTGGAGAAAAAAGATGAGGTAAATGCTTACCTTAATTCGACAGTAAATATATGTTAGATTTGCCACATAAAAAATCCATATTATATATTAAATTTGCTTTAGTATCTACATATCATAAACTTCAAGTAAGACCATATTTATAATTAAGTCACATTTTCATAAGTTTCAACTGACTAATTGGATGAGCACTGGCGGATATGAAACTAGATTTATTCTGATTTACTTTGGACACTTGGTCTTGAACCTACAGTTACAAGTTCAAAAGTTAAGAACACTTGATCCTGAACTTTGAGTTCCAAGTTCAAAAGTTAAGGACGCTTGGTCCTGATCTTTGAATTACAAGTTTAGGCTAAGAAGCCCAAAAGTTAAGGACACTTGGTCCTGAACTTTGAGTTTCAAGTTCAAAAGTTTAGAACACTTGGTCCTGAACTTAGACTAACAAGCTCAAAAGTTAAGGACAACATGTCCCGAACTTACAGTTACAAGTTCAAAAGTTAAGGACATGTAGTCCTGAAGTCCTGAACTTAGAGTTACATCCTTAACTTTTGAGCTTGTTAGTCTAAGTTCAGGACCAAATATCCTTAACTTTTGAACTTGTAACTCTAAGTTCAGGACCATGTGTCCTTAATTTTTAAATTTATAATTGTAAGTTCAGGATCCATAACGGTATGTTCAAGTCCTTTCTCTGTGGGAAGTCTTTTAAGAACTTTTATATGGGTTGGTCCCTCCTCTACAAGTGTAGCTGCATCTTCTACCAATAAAATAATCTCATCCAGCTAATGAACTCCTACTGTATTGATGCACCACAACTTTGGGTTACCATTGTCCCACAAGTTTATCTAATTAATTTTCTTTTCAATTGATTAGTATTTAATTACTGAACATTCTTATTTTTCATGATTATGTAAATTATTATGTCAGCATCTTACAAAGGTTTCAAAAACGTTGAATCCACGACAGTCCCACCGGAAAATCCTTCCGTCTAACAACCGTTTTTCTCCCCAACACATAAAAGAGATATAAGAAAGGGTAACACAGTCTTTTCATATTAATTTTAATAGACTAGTAGTTACTATTGCTAAACATTAAAAATGCTGGATAAAAAATAAATATCACTTAAAAAGTGAGTAGCCCACACAATTTTTACTTAAATTAATCCTCATGCATTATACGGGCCCACACGAGGGTTGTGACGTCATTGGACTATGATAATGTATGTATAGTACAAGTTGAAAGTGGTTGAGAGTGACAAAGTAACCAAACGAAGTCAAAACTTGAACTTTAAAACAAAGGCTGACATTGCAAAAAATCGCATTTAAGCTTGACAAGTGAGGTTTGCTTTGTTGGTAAAAATATCTCTACTTTAGATCCTGGTAGGAGTGATAAAAAGACGGGTGGGATCGGATATAAGCGGGTCGAAAATGGATAATTTAAAAACTGGTAAATTATCCTATCTGATCCATATTTAATACAGATAAAAAATGAGTTATCCGGCGGATAATATGGATATTTATGGTTTCTTGAATATGATCACTTTTGGGAGAATTCCTAATCTCCAAACTTGAGGAATCCTCAATTTAATTCTTTACAAATGTAAAAGTTAACCCATTAGTTATCCACTCGTTCTCCATTTTCTAAGGTAAAAATTGCACGAGGCGCCCTATTTGGTCGCCCCCATTTAACCTATACTCATTTTTTTTTAAAAGTTTTAACTTATACCCATTTTTTAAACGACTTCAACCCCCTTTCTCTTCCTCCTTCATTTCTTCTTCTTCTTCTTCTTCTTCTTCTTCTTCTTCTTCTTCTTTTTCTTCTTCTTCTCCTCCTTCTGCTGCTGTTGGTGCTACTATGAAATTTCAGTTTATGGGATGATTGCCATAAGTATATTTATCAGATTATTTAAAAATAAATTATAAATAATTACGTAAGATTGTAGACAATAATTTGTGAATATTTTCACGTACAGGAAGTTTAAGGTCACACTTAGTGATTCTTTTCATGATAATTCTATTTTTTTCACGTTTCTTTGTTTTTATAATTTTTTGACTTAGATACTGTTGGCAATCTGATTATTTTTTAGTCTTCTGATTATAACAAAACTAATGAATACAGGACAAAAAAATTTCAACTTATTTAGTGCTGAAGTTTTTATAAATGAACTAGATAACTTCAGCATCTTCTGCTGAAGTTTTTGAAAAAGCTTATCCAGGACAAAACAACTTCAGCTTATTTTGTGCTGAAGTTTTTATGAATGAACTAAATAACTTCAGCTGAAGTTTTTGAACAAGCTTTATGACAAAACTAATGAATCAAGGACAAAAATTTTTTTTAGATTATTTAGTGCAGAAGTTTTTACAAATGAACTAAATAATTTCAGCATCTTCTACTAAAGTTTTTGAAAAAACTTATCCAGGGCAAAAAAAAAACTTCAGATTAATTAGTGCTGAAGTTTTTATAAGTGAACTAAATAACTTCAATATCTTCTGCTGATGTTTTTGAAAAAGCTTAATGACAAAACTAATGAATCTAGGACAATAAAGTTCAGCTTATTTAGTTCAATAATAAACAAAAACTTCAGTAAATAGACAATATAACTTCAGCTACTATGCTTAAGTTTAGCAATTACAAACAAAAACTTCAGCAAATAGAGAACAAAACTTCAGCTACTATGCTTAAGTTCAGCAATTACAAACAAAAACTTCAGCACACTTGGTTCAACATAGTTGCAACTTCAGGCCAGTTTACTAGAATGCTGAAGTTTTGCGTGATTGTCTTTGCTACTTCAGCCCCGTATGCTGAAGTTACGCGAAAAAATGGGTACGATTGCAATTTTTTTTGCAAAGCGGACACAAGTTAAAACGTGACCCAAAAAGGGGGTACATATGCAAATCCCCCTTTTCTAAGTGGATAATATGGTTCTTATCCATATTTGGATAGTTGTTAAAAAGTTCATTATACAACCCATTTTTTAATCGATAATATAGATGGATAACTGTTTTCTTTTAACCATTTTGCCACATCTAGGTCCTGGGTTCGCGTCACACTTGGGGGGGTTTATGAAAACATTATAGATCATCCTAAATTAGGAGGGGTTTTAAAAAAAAAGCGCATTTAAGCTTATCTCATAATCAAAAGATTAACACTAATGCCCCTAATAATGTGATATTAACTCTTAATTTTGCTGGTTCAGAATAAAGACAATCGTCGGATATAATGTGATATACCTAGTTCAAAGACAAGAAGTATTGGAGAACGAAAAGGAGGCAGCATGTTTTGTGTGCAGCTGTATGAAATTTGTCAATAATTTGAAAAAAAAAAATTGAATATAACTAAAATTAGAGGATCGATATTATGTAAGGAGTCGACTTGAGCTTCGGAACAAAAGAATATTTGGTTTTAAATATATATATATATATATATATATATATATATATATTACTAGATTTTGATTCTTCTAATTGTTACCTTTGGAATCCTACTTCAATTAATGGATAAAATTCAGATCCAACCACTCCCTAACTATGATAATCTGAAGTGCCTTCTTTTTTCAGCACCACCCGTAACATAAACAAGATCTACATAATAATATGTGTATTATATATTATTCTCCGCATGAAAACCATGGCACTATTATTTAACTTGTGCATAACAATCCTTATTATTTACATAATAAAAATTTCATGATAGTCCCCGTACAACTAAGCCACAAGGGAAACAACCTAGATTCTTTCATTTTTTTTCATTTTCCTGCACTCTTGTAGACAAAGCAATAAAACCGCTAACTGATAAATGAGTGTTAATTTGTATGGATCCACCAAATTGTAGAGTATTTGGTCATCTACAAGATTCTGTTGAGAGCACTTAGTAAAGCAGTAAGTAAATGAGGCAGATGATTTTTACGTGGAAAAATCCCGCACAAGAGGATTAAAAAACCACGACCTACACTGTAGGCTTTTATCTTCACTGACTTGTAATCTTACCTATTATAAGCCACTCTACAATACTTCTGATTGCAAAGAATTTACTCAACTAACTTGTGGTACCTTTACCACAAGCCACTTTGTGACTATCCTAGTTACAAAGGCTTTTTCTAACTTGTGGTGCTGTCACCACAAGCCACTTTGTAACTCTACGATTACAAAGACTTTTCCTTATGACTAAATCTAGTCACAACATAAACTCAACGAGTTTACGGATTTACAAGGGTATTCCTGATCAGTATGCTTCTAAGTAAGCGATTTAGGAGATACAGTAAGTACAATAACAAGGTGACAACGTTAACTTAACTAGGACCGCAATAATCACTCTTTTAGGAACTGATCCGTAGTGGCGTTCAACCTTGTTCTTCAAGCTTGAGAGGATGATTTTTCTATTTTCCGCAAGAGGCTTGAATAGAAACAGAAACCTTCCAGTGATATTTTTTTTATAAAGCTCATTTGGTACATCTTGATCACATCACTTGAAATGATGTGAGTAATTTGTTTGGTAGAGAATAAGTGGACTGACAGTGTGGTGCAATGCGGCAGAAATAATGTCATCGGTCACTTCATTTCCAGCTGTATCCAAATGACGTTGTATTGCTATGAAGAAACCACAAGAGCATCAGGTCCTTGTTTGGTTCCTAGCTCCTGAAGCTAGCAATTCATCTTTAGTTGAAATCCGTTAATGCTTGCAGCAATCCACGTAGGTCAAATTCCTTATTTAGTTCTTAGCAGTAAGTTTGTTAGATCATCAAAACATCAGGCAAGAGCATTTAAGATCTATCAATTTCCCTGTTTTTGATGATGACAAACTTAAACAATTATAAATAGGAATTGGGGCAGTAAAAACCGAACAAACCGGTTTTAAAGAGTTCCCCCTGAAACTATGCCTTATCCTACAGAGTAATAGAGCATAAGAACCAATTCCGCAATGTGTTTCCCCCTTAGTCCCAACACCAATGTGTTTTCCCCCTTTTGTCATCATTAAAAAGAACAACAACAGAAAGAAGTCCAGCTAAGCAAACTCATGCCACACATGTGCACACAATCATGAGAAAGAGTAGAACTTATAAAGATAGTACGAGACATAATAAAAAGGATTCAGATTAATAATTTTTTTAATATGCTTCTTCCTTTGAAAAAGGTAGAGGCTGCATTGGACTTGTTCACAGGAGCAGTGGTAGTAGTACATCCCAACCATCATAAAAAAACAAAAAAACATCCACCAACCACCAACAAGGAGACAAGAAAAAGAAACATATCCAGAAAACTGGCCACTGAAGAGTTTCTTAGGGGGCACTAGGAGGAAAAGGCTTGGATGCTACGGCAAGTGTCTGGAGAACAAGTTCTATTCGGGCATTTCCCGACTTTTTCTCGTTGAGCAGTTCAACAATCAGGTTCTCGACTTGAGCCCTGAGATCAGCATTTTCTTTGGTCAAACGCATCACCTCATCATTTGACATGGGAACCGCTTGGGCTTGCTAACCTTCTAGGATAACATTCATGTCCTTTAATCGGCGTATCTCCTCAGCTGCACTGTTCTGGGCATTGATGAGCTGAGACATCATTGAAGTACTCCCTACACCCCATACTTCTTAATACACTCACACTCTTTCAAGTTTGTTTGTTAGAATGTCTACTTATGGGTCCCCACCTTACCTGTTCCCAGTGGAACCTTAAAGAATTTGAACAGCTGAGTGAGCAATAATCCATAGGGAAGCCCGTGATTACCATCCTTGAAATTGGCCACCTTCTGCATGTGTTCAATCATTATCGCAGGCAGACTTACAGTGTTGAAACCATCCAGTTGCTCCATTAGGTATAGATCCAATTTGAAGTTACAGACCTCCTTTCTGCTCGAGGCAACAATACTTTGTTAACCAGCTCAAACAGCAGCTGGTAAACAAGGAAGTTGCGCTTTCTTGTGGATCTACTCCCCTTTCTGATTAGAATTATCTTTCACCACTGCATTTCAAAAGTTGTACTGGCAAACATATCGTACACTCGACACTCCAACCGTAGGAACTTGCAAAATTTCTCCAAGAAATTGCACGTCAAAATACAATGTCCACCCCATTGACCAAAGCACAAACATGATTACTATCGACTGGAAAAAGACTGGTGAAGAAACTCTGTACCTCCTCCTCATATACTTTAGGGGCATCAATTTAGAACATATGCATCCATTGTTGAAACTCCACCATTTCCAAAATTTGGCACATTCCATCCATCTCCGTGATTGTTGGGTCAAACATACGACCCATCAGAATTTTCTGATGCCTTAGGCGCTCAGAGCCAAGGCAAACCTCACTTCTTGATTTCTTTCCAGAACTAGGTTCTTCAAATGTTTCAAACTTGTGTTTCCTACGCTTTTCTCCATTGAATTTGCCTTTCCCCTTGGACTTGACAGGAGTATCCTCATCACTCACTACCTCCTTCATATAGGACTTAGAAGTAGACCCTTTTCTCCAAATAAACTCAGCCTTTTTCGAGGACCGCCTTACAAGGGAACCAAGTTCCTCAGGAGTTCCTTCTTCCACCTCAACTATAATAGCTTCATCACTTACAATTACACCATCCTTCACTTTCTTCTTTTCTTCTTACTACTTTTCTTGCTCTTTTGGAGTGTAGAATCATAGGCCACTTTGACCTGAAGCCTGGTAGTGGGTCGCTTGATTTCAGACTCAGGGGTGGAAACAACCCTTCGCTTACTTATGAATGCATCAAGGACCACATTGTCCAGGTCTTCTTCATCACTAGATCGCATTTCTGGTGCTTGAATTTCCAGGGGCACAACATTAAATGCAAGAACAACACTGTCTTGGGGATGAGAATCCTGACGTGGATCCTCCAAAAAGGGATCAGGTTCCTCATGTGAAGCCCCAGTAGTGTATGCTACTGCAACCCCTTCAAATGACATAATGGTCCCTTCTTCCCCCACACTTCGTGACTCATGTTTCTGGGAAATACCTTCATGCAATACCCCATCAGCGGATACCACAAACACAGTCTTTTCTTCTTCAACCGATGTTTCCACAACTATGGATTTGATGGCAACGATAGCAAAGCCTTTTGTGAACTTAGTATTTTTACCTTGTTCTCCACTTAGAGTTTGACTCATGTGGGCAACAGACGACGGAATAAACGAAATAGTAGTTTCAAGGGTTTCTGAGTTGGGAAGAGGTTGGGAAACTAGGGAAGGTGTGACTGTAGCAATAGAAGTGTTAGAGTGTGACAAGGACTCAGTGGTGGCGAGAGGTTCCATGTTTAGAGGTGGTTACAGATGAGGCAGAGAGATCGGAAGTTTGCTCAACCATTGGCAGAGGTGGTGTGATGATCCTTTCCTGCTGGGTGAATTTTAGAATAGGGATTATGGTTAAGAAAGGAAGAAAAGAGGGGTTTTTAAACGGAGAGGATAATTATGAAGGGAGAAGAATAGGCATCGGTTTTGAAATGGCGGTTGGGCGTGTATAATTTTGATGTTTCAGAGGGAGATGGAATGTTTTGAATTGAAGGGACGTGACAACCAGATCTGAAAAGTTGATGATATGGCAGTTGCATTTTGTACCTTTTAAGACGTGTATTAAAGGATGCACAGAACTACTAACCTTTAGTACAAGAACCCGGTTCTTGAAAAACATTTTCTTCAAGCCCCTTTTTGAAAAGAATTAATCCTCTTTTATCAGTCATGTACTGCATCTACTGCTTCTATGCTTATCATGTGTGTCTACCTGCAACGGTATTGAAGTGAGTTAGACATGGCCAGAAAACACTTTGAACTAATTATTTATTAAGAATGCTAGCCAACTAAGATGAAACAGGTTCTTAATTTGGCTTCAACAGTCCAAGCTTTACTCTGTTTCTTTCAAATTGTTCCCTACTTAGTACCTTGGTGAAAATGTCTGCAATTTGGTCTTCTATGTTGCAGAACTTCATACATATCTACCCTTTTTCCACATTATCTCTAAGAAAATGATGCCTCACATCAATATGTTTGGTCCTTTTATGTTGAACTGGATTCTTTCCCATGTTGAGTGCACTGGTGTTGTCACATAGGAGAGGCACACTCTTAGTGAGAACTCCAAAATCCTCCAGTTGCTTCTTGATCCATAGAAGCTGAGCACAGCAGGATGCTGCATCTACGTATTCAGCCTTAGCTATTGAAAGAGCCACTGAATTTTGTTTCCTTGTCCCCCAAGATATAAGATATGATCCTAAGAAGTGAGCCATCTTAGAAGTGCTTTTTCTGCCTACAAGATAACCTGCATAGTCTGTATCAGCATACCCAATCAGATTAAAATTGTCACCTAATGGATAATATAGCACCAAGTCATGCGTGCCTTTGAGATATCTCAGTATTTTTTTTGGCAGCCTTCAAATGATATTCCTTGTGATTTGATTGAAACCTCGCACATAGCCCCATGCTGAAAATAATATCAGGTCGACTGGCAGTGAGATAGAGGAGAGACCCAATGATGCCTCTATACATTGTTTGATTCACAGGAGATCTAGTTTCATCCATGTCCTGTCGAGTGGCAGTTGCAATGGGAGTGTCTATCACTTTTGATGCTTCCATGTCAAACCTCTTCAAGAGTTCCCTGATGTATTTTTGCTGACAAATGGAAGTACCCTGTGGGGATTGTTTTACTTGAAGACCTAGGAAGAAGTTTAATTCCCCCATCATGCTCATTTCAAATTCGCTTCCCATAAATTTTGTGAATTCTTCACACAGAGAGTCAGCTGTTGCTCCAAAAATGATATCATCAATATTAACCTGAACAATGAGCAGGTTCCTTCCTCGTTTCTTTAAGAAACGAGTGTTGTCAATTTTCCCTCTCTTAAAGCTATTTTCTAAGAGAACTTTTGACAATCTTTCATACCACGCTCGAGGAACCTGCTTTAGGCCATACAAAGCTTTGTCCAATTTGAACACATATTCAGGATGCTCATGACATTCAAACCCAGGGGGTTGCTTCACATAGACTTCTTCCTTAAGCAGTCCATTCAGAAATTCACTTTTGACATCCATTTGGAACAAAGTGAATTCCATATGAGAAGCAAAAGCGATCAGAATTCTGATGGCTTCCATGCGAGCAACTGGAGCAAATGTTTCTTCATAGTCAATCCCTTCCTCCTAATTGTAGCCTTGGACCACTAGCCTGGCCTTGTTCCTTGTGGTAATTCCATGCTCATCGAGCTTGTTTCTGAATACCCACCTAGTTCCTATAACGGTTCTATCTGGGGGTCTGGGTACCAGGTGACACACATTATTTCTCTCAAACTGATGCAACTCATCTTCCATCGCTGTAATCCAATCTGCATCCTTTAAGGCTTCCTTGATGTTCTTCGGTTCTATCTGGGAGAGAAAAGCTGGGAAGGCAAGTGAATTTCTAGCTCTTGATCTAGTTTGAACTCCGAAATCTAGAGGAGTGATTATGTTGTCTATGGGGTGAGAACTTTGACGTCTCTAGTTAGATGTCTGGGGTTCATTCTGAGAGGAAGAAGATGTGTTTGGCTGATTCTCCTTCATCCTTCTCTCAGATGCCAGTGGAGTTCCTTGAACTGCATCAACCACTTTTTCTTCAGCTTTAGTGATTGTAATTGAAGTGCTTGGTTCTGTTGATGATGAGGCAGTAGTGTATTTTCATTTGTCTTCTTCACTTGACTCATTATATCTGCCTTTCCATTTGTCATGTTAATGATTTCACCAGGAACAAGTAAGAGTTCTCCATCTTGATCTTCCTCAGCACTCATCTCAAATGATGGGTGAGATTCATAAAAAATAACGTGGACGCTTTCTTCAACACATTGAGTCTGCTTGTTATATATCTTGTAAGCCTTTCTTTGAGAAAAGTAGCCAAGAAATATCCCCTCATCACTTTTGGCATCGAACTTACGAAGCCAATCCTTTCCATTGTTGAGAACATAGCATTTGCATCCAAATGTTCTTAGGTAAGTTAGCTTGGGTTTTCTTCCATTCATCAATTCATATGGGGTCTTGTTCAAAATTAATCTGATTATGAACCTATTCACTAAGTAGCAGGCAGTGTTGACAGCTTCAACCTAGAAGTTCTTTGCAAGTCCACTGTCAATCAGCATTGTTCCTGCCATTTCTTCCAGAGTTCTGTTCTTTCTTTCTGCTACTCAATTTTGCTATCGAGTTCTGGTAGCTGAGAAGTTGTGAGTGATGCCGTTTTCACAGCAGAATTCATCAAATTTGACATTGTCAAATTTTGTCCCATGAATGCATACAAATCTAGACTCCATCTTCACCTGGATTTTCTTCATAAAGGCCACAAATACTTCGACAATTTCATCTTTTGTTCTAAGAAATAGAGTCCATGTGAATCTGGAATAGTCATTCACGATTACGAAAATAAATCTCTTTTCTCCTTTTCTTTGCACCCTCATAGTTTCACACAGATCCATATGCAGAAGCTCAAGCGGCTTTGAGGTGCTTACTTCTCTTTTTGACTTGAAGAAGGACTTTACATGTTTTCCTCTAGCACATGCATCACAGATTTTTTGGGTTTTAAATTGTGATATTGGGAGACAATGGACCAGGTCTTCTGAATTAGTTTGTTCAGAAGGGAAAAACTTGCATGTCCCAGTCTTTTGTGCCATAGTTCAACATCATCGTCAACCGCCTTTAGACAACTCATATCACCACTCTTTAAGGATTCGAAATCAGCAACATAGATGTTGTTGTATCTTTCGGCCACCAGAGCTATTTCACCAGTCACAAGGTCAGTGACTGTGCATATTTTGGACAAGAATTCCATCTTGTTTCCTTTGTCACAAATTTGATAGACACTCAGGAGACTGTACTTAAGTCCATTAACATAGTACATATTTTCAATGGAGTGAGTGAGTGACTTCCCGACTTTTCCAACTCCAAGAATGTACCCCTTTTTGCCGTTGCCAAATGATACACTCCCTCATTGCAGGGCTTTTACTGAAAGAAAGTCTGTGGTGTTTCCAATCATGTGTTTCGAAAATCCACTATCCATGAACCATTATTGACTGCTTCCCTTCACTATTCCCTACACAAGAGATTATAAGTTAGTTTTAGGAACCCAAACAAGTTTGGGTCCTTCATAGTAACCAAGAGGATGAATAAGAGCTCTCTTAGTCCATGCAGGTAATGTGCATTTTCTGTGAGTGGAACCTGGTCCCTCTTTTGTGGTCATAGTTTCAGCAGCCACTTTGTCTTTTGATACTGATTGATTCTTGGTCTGGACACCTTCTTTGAGTGCCCGATGTTCCCATCTTGGGTACGAGGCCAGTTATCAGATGTAGTAGCGCTCTTACTGTGAGGGTTGTGAGGAGTTTTCTCCCTTGGGAACCCTGCTCGCTGCCTTTTTTCACTGTCATTAGTGATCAAGGCAGTGTTAGCTTCTAAGGACTAGGTCTACTTCAAAGACCTTTCAAGATCATTCATTACTTTTTCTAGATTGGCTTGGAGGAGTTCAATTATCTCAATTTCAACACACATCCTACATCTCAAGCCTTCACCTCATCTTCCAGCCTAAAATATTCCTCACTAACTATCTCCTTTTCTCTTTCAGAGCTTTCAGGTTTTGACTTAGTCAATGGCTTTACTATTAGTTCCCTTTGGTCTGCAATTTCTTCCAACAGATCACTCATTTCTTTTCTAAGAATTTCAATGATTTTTTTATCAGTAACTGCAACCACTAAGTCTTCTCTAGTATGTTCAGATTCTTCTAGCTCTAAGAACAAGGAATCCCTATCCTCTGCAAGACTACAAAAGGCAGTAATTAAAACATCAGCTAAACACATGAGTTTTTTTTTGGAGAATAGGATTTCAGATTTTTCTGAAAATCCTTGAAGCTTACCTCTTCGTTAACATTGTCTTCATCATTACCTGATTGAGCCATCAAAGCAAGCGTTGAGTCATATCCAATCTCCTCGCCTTCAACTGTCATCGTGGAACTATCATCAATATTAGAATTATCTTGTATTACTTGTGTAGTTCCCTCATAAGCTATTTGCAGAGCCTCCCATAATTTCTTGGCGGTGTCGCATGTAGAGATTATGTCGTACTCTTTAGGTCCCAAACCATATACCAGAATTTTCTTAGCCCAAAAAATCTTTTCCACCGCTTTCTTTTCTGCTTCAGTGTATGCTTTGCTAGTTTTTTTTTCATAATGAAAATTCATTTAGTACCTTGATTGGAACAAACAGACCATCGCAAATGAAATCCCAAAGCTCACAATCCTCATCCATAATCATGCATTCTATTTTTCTACCACCAATAGTATTTTCCATCAAACTTGGGTGGGTGATATATGGTTTGACATTCCTTAAAATTTAGTGGAGCCTCCATGAGGATCCTTCCTAAGTGTTAGCATGATAGGAGGAACCTGCTCTGGTACCAATTGTTAGTTTGTATGGATCTACCAAATCGTAGAATACCTAGTCCTCTACAAGATTCTGCTAAGAGCACTTAGTAAAGCAATAAGTAAATGAGGCAGAGGATTTTTACGTGGAAAAATCCCGCACAAGGGGATCAAAAAACCACAACCTACACTGTAGGCTTTTAACTTCACTAACTTGTAATCTTACCTATTACAAGCTACTCTACAATACTTCCGATTGCCAAGGATTTACTCAACTAACTTGTGGTACCTTCACAAGCCACTTTGTGACTATCCTAGTTAAAAAGCCTTTTTCTAACTTGTGGTGCTATCACCACAAGCCACTATGTAACTCTACGATTACAAAGACTTTTTCTTGTGACTAAATCTAGTCACAACATAAACTCAACGAGTTTACGAATTTACAAGAAGATTCCTAATCAGTATGCTTCTAAGTAAGCGATTTAGGAGATATAGTAAGTAAAATAACAAGGTTACAACTCAACTAGGACAGCAACAATCAATCTTTTAGGAATTGGTCCATAGTGGCTTTCAACCTTATTTTTCAAGCTTGAGAGGATGATTTTTCTATTTTTTGCA
Organism: Nicotiana glauca; assembly: GCA_026770625.1. Classification (NCBI taxonomy): domain Eukaryota; kingdom Viridiplantae; phylum Streptophyta; class Magnoliopsida; order Solanales; family Solanaceae; genus Nicotiana; species Nicotiana glauca. Next base: position 93,499 of record MU771635.1, on the reverse strand, counting down.
AGAGGCTTGAATAAGAAACAAAAACCTTCCAGTGATGTTTTTGTATAAAGCTCATTTGGTACATCTTGATCACATCACTTGAAATGATGTGAGTACTTTGTTTGGTTAGAGAATGAGTGGACTGACAGTGTGGTGCAATGCGGCATAAACAGTGCCGTCGGTCACTTCATTTCCAGCAGTATCCAAATGACTTTGTACTGCTATGAAGAAACCGCAAAAGCATCATGTCCTTGTTTGGTTCCTAGCTCTTGAAGCTAGCAATTCATCTTTAGCTGAAATCCGTTAACACTTGCAGAAATCCACGTAGGTCAGATTCCTTATTTGGTTCTTAGTAGTAAGTTTGTTAGATCATCAAAACATCAGGCAAGAGCATTTAAGATCTATCAATGAGGAAAGGAGAAATATATATTATAACTATCAATGAAAGGTAACAAGTGGAGTTCTTTTGGCAATGTGAGGAATTCCAATATGAAAGACGAAGAGGAGCAAGTTAATATAGTAGGCTCGAGAAGAGCTTGTTGTTGGATGTGGTGGGAATTTATGTCCCTTTTTTTGTTTTCATCCAACTTGGTGGAAGAAATTCAGGCTTGGTTCGATATCCATCTATTCAAAAAATCTCATAAAATATTTTATAAGAATATATATTTATACTTTTACACAAACTAATCTAATGAGATGATATACTATAAATGTGTCACGATCCAAAATCTGATTAGTCGTGATGGAACCTAACCCAACCCGCTAGGTAAGCCAGTTTAACAAGATCCAATTCAAATGTGATCTAATGAGGAAATAAATTATGAAATAAATGAACTCATATACACCTTCCAAGGACTAGTAATACAAATCATGAGAATCGAAGATTAGAATTTACGAAAATGGCGTAAAATAAAAATACATCATCCGTTTGAAATATACATTAACAGATTAATAATTCTAAAGCTACCAAGAACAAGAGGCAGTTGTGACTGGATCCAGGTACATCTTCATTATCAGCTCCCGCCATGCATAGCATATAAACATCCAAAATCTGCACGCAAGGTGAAAAAGTGTAGTATGAGTACAACCGACCACATGTAATCAGTAAGTAACAAACCTAACATTAGATTGAAAGTAATGACAAGCATGTACCAAGGTCAGAGTCCACACCAATAGCCAGTAATATCTCATGACACCATAATTAAAGCAGCACAAGTAATAACTCACTAATAAAATGCTCAGCTCGTTTAAAATTCTAAAAAAATAGGCATTTGTTTTTCAAATATAATAGTAAAACCCAAATCTTTCACCGAAATAATCAAAATATGAGTGAATTTAAAAACTATGATTTTTCCCAAAAAATTCAGATAGCAAGAGAAAAGAAATACTTCTCTATGCCTACAGGTCAATTCAATGCATCACAATGATGAACTATTGTATTCACACTTTAAGAGTACTCATTCTCACTATCTCACACTCCCACTCATCACGCTCAATATTCAGCGCACTCAGTCACTTAGCACTATACAAGGCAGATCCAGCCCAAACATAAATAGATCCTCACATTCAATCACTCAGTATTGTATAGGCAAATCCAGCCTAGGGTAGATCCAGCCCAAGTATAAATGACAACTGCGCTTACTGGGGGTGTGCAGACTCCAGAGGGGCTCCTTCATCTCAAGCGCTATAATAAGCCAAATACATACATAATCAATAAAATATGTTATGTCATGCAGCCCGATCCCGTAAATATAAAAAACTTGCTACAGCATGCAGCCCGATCCCATAAATTTCACTCACACTCAGGCCCTCAGCCTCACTCAGTCGTCAATCTCGCTAGTCTCTCGGGCTTACAATGTCATGAAAATCAACCCGACATGATGATATGATGTATGAATAAATAGCAACAGAGACTGAGATATGATATGAAATAAATGAATATGACGAAGTACGAAATTACAATTGAAACATATAATCCAACAACAGAGATGACCTCAATGGGTACCAATAATACCAACATATGCCTAAGCATGATTTCTAACATGAGCCATAGCTCAGTTTCTCTAACACGTGGAAAATACATGAAAATAACAAGTTAATTGATTAACTCTACAAAAATCGATTGAGTCAAAATTTCAATGGTGCACGCCCACACGCCCATCACCTAGCATGTGTCACCTCCAAACCAATCAAATAATATGTATAATCAGGGGTTTATACCCTCAGCTCCATGTTTAGAAATGTTACTTACCTCGAACAAGGCAAAACCAATACCGAGCAAGCTAAACAATGCTCTGAAAATTCCATTACGCGCGTATCAACCTTTGAACAACTCAAAACTAGCCAAAAGAAATTCAAATTCATCAATTAATGCCAAGGAAATCAATTCCAAATAATACGGGTCAAATTTATAATTACAGTTCCGAAGTCAACCAAAATTCAACAGTGAAGCCCACGTCTCGAAACCCGAAGGAAGTCACAAAATTCGATAACTCATTGGATTACGAGTCCAATCATACTATTTTTACTCAAATCCAACGCCGAATTTATATTCATAAGTCAAAAATTTATTCTATGGAATTATAGAAAATTCCTTCGATTTCTCTTGAAAAATCAATAATCATACGCTGAAATTTAATATTTATTCATGAAATATAATCACAAGTGAGTCAAGAATGCATACCCCAAGTCGTGTGGTGAAATTCCTCCCCAAAGTCGCCTAAACCGAGCTCCAAAATTTGAAAATGGGTGAAAATATCAAACCCTCAAACTTAAAGCATTATGTCAAGCGTCGTTCACATTTGTGACCTTGGCTTATGTGAAAAAGGCTCTCATCTATGAGAAATCCTTTACCCAGCAGTGGTCGCGCTTCTGCACAAAATGCTCTGCATTTGCGCACTCTTGCCCAGCAATGCATTATTGATTCTGCACTCAATTGGCTCGGTTCTGCAACCATCGCACCTACACAATTCTAGTTGCAGGTGCGGGACACCAGAACCAGCAGCCCAGCAAAATTCAACTTAGCCCAAAACGTATCCGAACCTCGTATGAAACTTACCCAAGTCCATTCGAGACCCCGCTGAATATATTAACAAGTCCCATAACATAATATAAACTTATTCGAGGCCTCAAATCAAACATAATAACATCGAAACGACGAATCCTACCACGATTCAAACTTAGCAAATTTCAATCTTTCATTTTTCAAAACTCGTGCTGAACAATATCAATTCAACTGGGACTGAACTCAAATTTTGCATACAAGTCCCAAATGACATAACGAAGCTTCTGAAATTTTCGGAACAAAAATAGAACTTGATATCATAAAAGTCAACTCCCGGTCAAACCTACGAATATTCAAAACCAACTAATTTCCAGCTTTCACCAATTAGCGTCGAAACCTTCTAGGAATATCCAAATCAAATTTCGGGCATAGTCCCGATCCTATACTCATCATCCAGATCTAATGGAATCATCAAAACTCCGATCCGAGGTTGAATACTAAAAAGTCAAATTTGATCAACTCTTTCAACTTAAGTATTCCAATATGAAATTCATTCTTCCGAACATATTTCGAACACCAGAAAAACAAAAACTGATAATTCACACATGTCATGATACATCATATGAAGCTACTCAAGAATTCTAATAGTTGAACGGAATATAAACATTCAAAATGACCGATCGCGTCGCTACATTCTCCTCCTCTTAAACATACGTTCATCCTCGCACGTGCTAAGAGTTGTTCCTAAACTTTCAAATCACTTTTCTACCTTACCACGCATATACCTAAGGGTGATCCCATGTCACCCTATTGCATATCGGCCTGACAACACAACATAAATGAAAGTCATTAACTTAAACTTAACATGTAAACCTTAGAAGCCCATTTCCAACACCTATAATTTTCTACAAGACCAAAATCTCGCATCTACATACTGTATAAGTCTGAACAAGTTGTATCCTCAAACACAACTATTCTACAGACATGCCATACCGATACAACTCAAGCCACAAACAATGCAATATGTGAAATGATAGGCAACAATTCAAATGTACTTAAACATGGGAAATGACTCAAATGAAAGGGTTGCCCCACAAGTTCAACAAGAACCACCACAATCGAATTGCTACGAACCCATCATACAGAGTAGAACAAAGACAAACGAATCCAATGCAATGATAATAACTCAACATAACTCCGCTACAATTCATGGCCCTTCCAAGCACTAATCTGGTAACGGTAACCAGCTCTCCTGCAGCTCATATTGTCACGACCCAAAATCCACCGAGGGTCGTGGTGGCATCGGACACCGCTGTTGGGCAAGCCAATTAAAATACTTAATTAACTTCCAATTTTTGTATTGTCTAAAATTATTTTTCTTTATACATAAAATGAAGAATAATAAAATTTACATAAATAACCGCGAAGTCTTTAACAAAACATAATATTTAATAATCCAAAAATCCTCCCAGAACTTGGTGTCACGAGTGTATGAGCAATTTCTAAGAAATATTGTAATACAACAATCGTCCGGAATACAATATTGGACAGAAATAAATACAGAAAACTGAAAGAGACTCTGCTGGCTGCGGATCGCCTCGAGAAGTGCAGCTCACCTAAGTCTCCGTGTCATCTGTGCTGCTATGCCGAGTAGGCCACTAGAGATGCATATGCCTGTGCAACAAAAATGCACAGAAATGTAGTATGAGTACGAAAACAACGTACACTCAATGACTATCCCGTCTAATCTCGAAGAAGTAGAGACGAGATGGTTGACTTTGACACTTACTAGTGGTCCAATAATGATATATCAATAATATGTTAAATCGCGAATTTTTATAAACATGATATAATTTGATAGGTTGAAGCAAATGAGCAATTTTTCCTTTAGAGGAAATTTCCAAATTTCTTTTTATCATTTGTACAATTATTCTCAAGCCGGAAAGAGGTTATAACAACTTTAATAAGTTTCGAGGCAAAGCAATACAAGCATGTGCAAATCATGCCGAGGCGTACGGCCCGCTCTAACAGAAAATAAATTATGCACTGCCGTGGGTAGAACGACACGAACCATAGATGCATCTATTACCACGCTCACGAACTATCCATGCGACGCGGTCAACATAAATTAAACAATCACCCTGCTCGTGAGTCATGCATTCGACGCAGGTACACATAGAAATACATGCTCAGATAGCAAATTAAGAATTTATCAGAGGATATTTATTCAAATAAAAGCCACTTTCTCTTTTAACAATTTAAGAAAAGAAGTTTAATCTTTTTTGAACTTTATTTATTAATTCGATGTGGTTTAAGCAATTCGAGCTGTTAATAGGTTTACAATTAATCCAAATATAGCATGCTTTTGGGTCCTATACTACCCGGACAATAGCATAATAGTAGCCATGCACGGACTCTCGTTACCTCGTGCGTACGTAGCCCCCACAAATAGGATCACATAACCAATTAATTCACCTATGGGGACAATTCCCTCTTACAATGTTAGAAAGGAGACTCACCTCACTCCGAAGATCCATAGCCAGTATTCTGCGCCCTTCCAGGGACTCGAATCGATGTACAACGCTCCAAAACTAGCCAATAATTATGTAAACCAATTAATATGTGCTAAGGTACTCATTATAATCCAATTTATAACAATTTCTAACCCCGGTCGAAAAGTTGACAAAAATGCCCTCGGGCCCACGTGCCCGAAATCCAAAAATTTTCGAAAATAAAGTTTACCCATAGCCTTAATAACTCAAATATACGATTTTCTCTAAATTACATGCCCAAAATCGTGGTCAAAATCCAAGAATACTATTTTTTTAGGTTTTCCCTTAAACCTCAAGTTTTCTACAATTTTCAAAGTCTAAATCCATATATAAACCTTGTATATACTCAAAACTAGTAGAAATCACTTACCTCATGCTTGGGGATGAAAATGGCACTCCAAAGTTGCTCCAAAATTGGCTCCCATGGAAGAAATAATGTGAAAATGAGCCAAACTTCTATTTTTAAAAAAACCTCTCTGCCTCCAGCAGTTTCCGCATCTACGGTTATGACAGCAACCAACACCTTTCTCGACACGGAGATGACCATAACTCCTTCACACGATGTCCAAATTCGATGATTCTTTTTGCTATGGCACTAAACTTATGATACGGATCTAATCGCTCAATAAAACTTAATTTGGAGCTCATTTTATTAATATGGCACCTCTTTGTATCCAAAGAAACAACGTTGAAACATCAAATAAGAGCGCGATACAGCACGAAACACACCCGAGGCCCCCGGGACATCGACCAATCATACCAACTAGTCCCAAAACATATTACGGACTTGCTCGAGACCTCAAATCACATCAAACAACGCTAAAATATTGAATCAACCCCCAATCCAAGCTTTATGAACTTTAGAACTTCCAACTTCTACTTCGATACTTAAACCTATCAAATCACGTCCGATTGACCTCAAATGTTTCACACAAGTCATATTTGACATTACAGACCTACTCCAACTTTTGGAATTAGATTCCGACTCCGATATCAAAAAGTCCACTTCCGGTCAAACTTCTCAAAAACCTTCAAATTTTTATCTTTAGCCAATGGCTCCAAAATGACCTACGGACCTCCTAATTCACTTCTGATCCCACTCCCAACTCCAGAATCACCATACGGAGCTGCTCCCAGACTCGGAATCCCAAACGGACATCGATATCACTGAAATGCACTTCAACCCAAACTTATAAAATTTCTTTCAAAATGCTACTTTCCACAATAGGCGCCAAAACACTCCGGGGTCATCCAAAACCTGATCCGGGCATACACCCAAGTCCGAAATCATCATACGAACCTGCTGGAACCTTCAAATCCCGATTCTGAGGTCTTTTACTCAAAATTCCAATTCTAGTTAATTCTTTCAATTTTAAGCTTCCGAAATGAGAATTCTTGTTCCAAATCAACTCTAAACTTCCCGAAACTTAATTCCGACCACGCGTCAAGTCATAATACCTAAAATGAAGTTGTTCATGGACTCAGACTGCTGAACAATACGCTAGAACTCAAAACGACTGGTCGGATCATTACACATATGAACATCAATAACGCGGACAACTCACATGCCAATAATTTAGTCTTCCCAATATGGTCCGAGACAAATATTTCACTCCCAACATATGATGAATGAAATTAGGTTCTGTTGCTCCTGCACTGGTATAAATGACATGCTAAATTGTAGGCATGTGCACTGTGTGCTATCGTAGCTTAAATCTTAAAAAAATCATCACTAGAAGCATTTATCAAGTTCTCTCATGGATTTAAAATCCTATATAGCCTCAAACATGGCTAAAATAGCTCACGCAATGTTACAAATATAAGAACATCATATCTTAAAACTTAACATTCAAATTCTAGGTTTATCATAGCCTAAATGTAACCCGAGCATGGATGAATAACCCTCCAAAAAGACCTCAACGATCTAACATAACACGTACTATTATCTAGTTAACTTTGGCCACATCTTCATAGTCCACGACCCTGAAACAATCTGTTCCTAAGAACTCCAAGTCCCCAAATTCATAGAACACATGAAACACCATGACTGATCCCAACTCCAGCACTCGAATTGCTATCACATCTTTCATGCACGATCATGTTACTGGGAATACTTTCAAAAATTCTTTAATGTTATTTTTAAGGCGAAGAGAATGCCGGATGAGTGGAGGTGGAGTACGGTGGTTCCATTGTATAAAAACAAAGGTGATATCCAGAGTTGTAACAATTATAGGGGTATCAAATTACTGAGTCATACCATGAAAGTATGGGAAAGGGTGGTTGAAGTAAGATTGAGGATGACAGTGTCGGTATCCGACAACCAGTTCGGGTTCATGCCGGGTCGTTCAACCACAGAAGCTATACACCTTGTTAGGAGGTTGGTGGAACTGTACAGAGAGAGAAAGAAGGATTTGCACATGGTGTTTATTGACCTAGAGAAAGCATATGACAAAGTTCCTAGAGAAGTTCTCTGGAGATGCTTGGAGGCAAAAGGTATGTCGGTGCCTTATATTATGGCAATAAAGG
>MU771635.1:0-72842 GCA_026770625.1 Nicotiana glauca | reverse complement strand
ATTCAATTTTCTTTCAGACGATGTCTGAAACGAGACTCTATGTTGCTTACCAAATAAACAGTAGTCACAGGGTTTTATTATTGTACCTTTGGCATAAGAAATAAGTGATTTCTTGGCAAGAATCTGCAATCCCTTTTCGCTCATATGACCCATTCTTTTGTGCCACAAATCTACAGAAATCCCATCTTGTGCCGCGTTCAATTCACCTTGGCATATTTCTGCATTTGTCTTGTACAACGTGCCATGAGCAACTCCCTTTGCAATCACCAATGATCCCTTAGTGAGTCTCCACTTTTGATTTGCAAAATAGTTCTCGTATCCATCTCGGTCTAAAGCAATTCCTGAGATCAAGTTCATCCGCAAATCAGGTACATGCCGCACGTCCTTTAGAACCAATGTGCATCCGACATTTGTCTTGATACAGATGTCACCAATCCCCGCAATCTTTGAGTAACTTGTGTTACCCATTCTCACAGTGCCGAAATCCCCTGCTACATATCTGCAAAAAAGATCTCTTACCGGTGTGGCGTGGTAAGATGCTGCTGTGTCAACCACCCATTCCGACTCTGGACCTGACAGATGCATGCATTCCTCTTCCTCATTTATAAAGAGGACAACATTATCATTGTTTTGCACCATGGCGGCTGTGTTGTCGTCATTCTTCTGGCCACTGGTTTCTCCTTTGCCCTTCCTTGGATTTGGGCAATCTCTTTTGAAGTGACCTGGTTGATCACAGTTGTAGCAATTTCTGGCTCTTGATTTGGATCGGTTCTTTGACTTCCCACGAGCTCCGGATCTACCATAGTTGTTCGAACTCCTTTGATAACTCCTACTTCTACCTTCTGTGATGAGAGCTTGTCCTTGATTTTCAGGCTTCTTTCTCATCTTCTCATTGAGTAAAAGAGCCGATGTAACATCTTTCAACTCAATAGTAGTCTTACCGTGCAGGATGGTTGTTGCCAAATTATCGTACGAAGATGGCAACGAGTTCAATAGCAAGATGGCTTTATCTTCTTCCTCGATTTTCACTCCGAGGTTGGCAAGCTGTGTGATTAGTCCGTTAAATACATTTAAATGTGACAAAAAATTCATACCTTCACCCATGTGTAGGGCGTATAACTGCTTCTTCAGGTACAATTTATTTGTCAGTGTTTTGGACATGTATAGGCTTTCCAACCTTGTCCAAATTCCACGTGCAGTGACTTCATCAATGATGTTATTTACTACATCATCTGATAAGTGCAACCTGATTGCACTAGCAGCTCTTTCATCCAAGTCAGCCCAATCCTCAGCTTTCATGGTATCAGGCTTTTTGGCATCAGCATCTAGTACCTTGTGTAATCCTTGTTGGATGAGCAGATCCCTCATCCTTCTTTGCCATGTTGAGAAACCGTTATCTCCGTTGAATTTTGCTACCTCGTACTTTACTCCGGACATTTTTGTTTTTCACCGAGTATAGTACTACCGACAGTGAATAGTATTTTAGTGAACGAGCAGAACCTGTGCTCTGATACCAGTTGTTAGGAATAAACCCCCACAGAAATAATATTCACGGTAATAAAAGCGGAATAATAATGTAGCACCGAGATACGGTAATTAACAAAAATAAAAGAGTAACAATGACACCAAGATTTTTACGTGGAAAACCCTTTTGAATAAGGGAAAAAACCACGGCCCCGAGAGGAGAAACTGATATCACTATAGTAAGGAATTTTACACTTTGTAGTTCCGAGTAAAATCCTCCAAAGACCACTACAACACTCAAAAGAAATAACCCTCTTTTGATATTCCCACCTCACTACAATATCGCTCACTCTCTATTTTTCTCACAGACTAATTTCTTATACCCTGTCTGTGAAACCTCACTCTTTCTTTCTCTCTTTGTTGGTGTGTGGAAATGAGAATTGAAGCTCTCCTTTTATAGCCAAAGCTTCACTCTCTAAAGCCTACAATATTTGACAATTTACACACACTTTTCACAATTCAACAAAGTTGGCTACCAACCCAAAGAAATTCAACAAGGTTGGCTACCAACCAAAACTAATTCAACAAAGTTGGCTACCTAACCAAAACAAGTCAACAAAGTTGGCTACCAAACCAAAGAAACTTTTATTAGGCACATGCCTAATACTTCTTCAAATGAGATGGACATCATCATTTATAGGGAGACTTGAACTTTCATAATTATTTCCACGGACAGTTAGTATTACTGCATGTGCCTTTTTAACTGTTTGGTAACAAGAGTTAACAGAGAACATGCTAGTTTTGTTACCAGAAAATATGCAATATATCCATTAGCAGTTCCCGCAGAACATATCGAAAATTTTACTTGTTCCCTTCTCGAATGTTATGAATGAACCTCGTTTATCCTCATTATTTAGGATCTTTAATCAACGTTCCGAAGCTTTGACACAATAAGAAAAAAAATGTTTTGAAAATGAAAATAGAAAAGTAAAGTTTGACACAACAATGAAAGGTCGGAATATGGTCAACCCCCTTTTTCTGCACAACTACACCCTTGGCTTGTTATTTTCTTGGAAAAGATATACAAAGCAACCTTTCTTTAGCATATTAGAGGATCGATATATTACGCGAGAACTATACCTGAGCTTCAAAACAAAATAATATATGCTTATTCTCATGAGTGGATGGTGTTACTAGACTTTAATTCTAGTGATGCTGCCTTCGGGTGCTAATTCGGATGAAAAAATTTAGCTCTCACCACTCCCACCAATCTAGTATAACAAGTAAAGGATGAGCTGTGAATTGAAACTCTATAGCTTGCTAATGACTTTTACGTTACTTTCTAATTTGATAAATATTTGTACATTATTCTAAAACAGTGCGTGACTGACTTGTCTATTTTAAAAAGGAGGTATTGGTTTTTCTAGTGTTTTGATTTGATTTTGTAGGAAAAGCGTAGGTATAAGTGAAAAGTATTGGCGAAACTTCAATTATTTTAAGTCATTGATGGGAACAACTTGCTCCTCAAGAGGCACTAATATTAAGAGAATCCATCTACCTCATTGAGGGCCGTCGTCTTTATGTCTTCAATTTGGAAACACAGAGCGTATCTACGTTGTCCACATATTAGCAAGACAAACTCATTTTGCATATTCAGGCTTCATTTCATTTTCTAATAGAGCCGTCAATATGGGCTTGGTCCGTTGGGCCAGACCAGCCCAGCCTAATCCGTGATTTAGCAGGCTTGGGCTAGAATTTTTGGAGCCCGTTTAAAAACGAGGCTTTAAGCCCGGCCCGAGTAAGCCCGTGGCCCGCGAGGCTTGATTGGGGCTGGGCCGGGCCGGCCCGTGGGCCTAATAAAATATTTATTTAAAATATATAAAAAATAAAAAAGTATACTGGTGTTAGATATGGAAAGTCAGAATTGGATCTTTACTAAGAGGAACCAAAACTTGATCTTGAGAAGTTTCAAGAGGTGATGTTGTCATGTATTGGAAGGACCATTCTAGAAAATATCTCGATCTTTCAATGATGGTGCATGATGTACTTAGCATTCTTTTTACCATTGTACCATCGAAATCAATATTTAGCATTAGTGGCGTGTTCTTATAAAATACAGAAGTTGCATTTATTATGAAAATGTCCAAACACTTGTTACTACTTGAAATTGGCTGCACAGGTTTTCCCGAACTCAAACTGGTAATATTTTTTATGTGAATTTAAATATTATTAATTTTTAAAATTTAATTACTTTTAATATTTAACTAATTGATATTGCATATGAATTGTAGATGAAAGTGAAGATGTTAAGACAACCTTATCACAAGCGGATTCAAATGTGTTTGATGAAAATGATGTGTTGGATATCTCATAAGCATTATGAACGTTCTCTTGAATAGTTTGTTTTAGTTTTGACTTTTAGTGAATGAAATATAGACCTGTCATTTACTTTTTTTTTTAGTATTTGTTGTGATATATTGAAACAATATAAAAAGTTATTAAGTTTTGCGTATTTTTTTCAATAAGATATTTTTTTAACTTTTAAATAATTATCTTTTTTTAGGTTAGAACTTAAAGAAAAAATATAAAATTATATTTTTAAAAATGATGGGCCGGCCCGTAGGGCCCGCGGCCCACATAGGGCTGGGATGGGCTGACCATTATAAGGTCCATCAAAATAGTGGGCTAACCCAGCCCAGCCCGTCAATTGCTAAAGCCCACGTGGGCCGGGCCAACTCTATTTTCTAAGATATGAGTTGAAAGCAGTTTATGTCTTCTATAATTACTTTCTGAGCCCGGAAGTTCAAATCTCATGTGTAACGGTATAGCTAATTCTGGATTCTGCTCTAAATGATCTGCCAATAAATCTAAGAACTATATCAACATGGCTAATGTTAGAATTCATTATGGATTTCGAGAGGTCAATCAAGTAGCCGACGCTCTAGCAAAATGAAGTATTGAAAATCCAGATCATGTATTTACATCGGTCAATACACTACCTCAATTAAGGAGCTAAGGGACCATACAAGTTGGATTTGATACAAATGGCCTTTCTAAGACATAAACGTAGGAAAAACTATTTTTTATGATAGGATGTCATTTTTTTGTTAAGTTACCAGTTGTTAATTCATAATAGGTTTTGTAAGTTTTTGTAACCTTGTTATAAGGTTCACATAAGGAGGAAAATTAGGATAGCTGATCCATCTCCCCGTTGTAACTGATTTTTTGGATGAATGAAAGGAATGCGCCACCTAAGCGTAACTTTATTTTTTTTTTAAATCTGCCAATAAATCTATAATATAGTTCAACGGGCTCAAGTCTGCGAATCGATTTTCATGAGCTAAATTTGACACCTCCACAACCAATTAATGAGCTCTCTGCAACGTAACGATAATGAAGGAAAGTAAAGTTTTAATCTTCATAGCATAAATGACATACCCAAATTTATGAGTGACTATTAGTTTTTATTTTAATTTGCAGCTTAGCGTCTTGGTATATCCAAATTTAGTTTTATCCTTCCATGAGGAAAATTATTCAAGGACAAATAAATCTTTGTTTATAATGGTACTTATGAAGGAGGCCTTGGAGCAATGACAAAAATTGTCTTCGGGTGACCTATAGGTCATCGGTCCGAGCCGTGGAAACAAGTATCTATTGATGCTTGCATCAAACTAGAAAGACTACATTTTACCGCTTTGGAGTGTGGCGCTTCCCCGGACACGATGCTTCGTGCATCGGGATGCCTTTAATTGATGGTACTTACAAGAAATTAATTTAAGTTATAAAACTAATATTTCATCTACAATTGAGAATCCAATAGACTAGAATCACAAGCTCTCCTTCCAGGGGCGTACGCAGGATTTTTGTAAGCGGCATCACCATTTTAGACATGAACAAATAAAAAAATTATTGTAGTTTCGAGCTCAACAAGTACAATTCGATTGTAGAAATAACAGTGGAGAAATGTATGCATGCTTTCAAGTTCAACGGTTAAACTCAATACAAGTAAAAATAGACTAAATCTGAATAATATGAGGAATATGACATCTCTATATCCACATGCCAATATACATGTCGTGTGTGATACAACTAAATGAAAGTCTCGCGCGCTCAGACTCTCAGAGTATTGTGTAGGGGAGATCCATCCCAGGGAAGATGCATCCCTAATATAAATAGAAACTGACAGTCAGTCACTCAGTACTGTATAGGGAAAATCCAGCCCAGGGAAGATCCATCCCAAATTTAAATTCTTAAAGCAGATCTAGCCCATGATAGATCCATCCTAAATATAAATGCTTAGGAAAATCCAACCATACATAAATGTGTAGGGAAAATCCAACCCAGGAATATCCAACCCAAATATAAATAACGATTGCGCTCATTGGAGGTGTGCAGACTCCTGAGGGGCTCCTTCAGCCCAAGCGATATATTAAACTAGATCCAGTCATAAATCAATATAACATGCTACGACGTGCAGCCGGATCCCATAATTATCACTCACAGTCAGGCCCTCAACCTCACTCAGTACTTAATCTCTCTAGTCTCACGGGCTCACAATGTCATAAAAAATTAGCCCGACATGTTGATATGATGTATTAATGAATGGCAACAAAGACTGAGATATGATATGCAATGTTAGATGTGACTGAGTACAAAATTGTAACTTAAACAAATTATTCAACGACGACACGACCTTTGTGGGTCCCAAATATATCAGCATATAGCGTAAGCATAATTTTACCACACGAGTCTCAGCTCAATCTTTCTAACACGTGGAGGATATGTGGATAAATGACCCATTTATTCTGACTACGCAACTCCGCATAATCAATTAAGTCACAATTTCTATGGTGTATGCCTACACGCCTGTCACCTAGCAGGTGTGTCACCTCCAAATCAATAACATTACATGTAATTCGGGGATTTTATACCTTTAGAATCAAGTTTATAAGTGTTACTTACCTCAAATCGTGCAACTTTTTTATTCTGATAAGCCTTTTCCTCGCGATTTAACCTCCAAATGCCTCGAATATAGTCACAAACAATTCAATATACTCAACATGAATTATAGGAATCAATTTCATAGAAAAATGCTAAATTTTACAATTAAAATCGGAAAAAGCGTCTAAAAAATAAACAAGGGACCACATCTCGGAACTAGACAAAAGTTACAAAATACGAATGCATATTCAGTGTCGAGTTCAATCATACCAAATTTATCATATTCCGACATCAAATCGACCTCAAAATCCTAAATTCTTATTTTCCAATTCCTAGTCCAAAATTCTCGAATCACACCTCAAAATCACGTAAACTAGTCAGAATATTCAATGATAATTCAATATTATCGACTAAAAAATGATCACAAGTGACTTACCTCAAGAAGTCCAGTGAAATCTCGCTTAGAGATTGCCCTAAACCATGTTTGAAAGGTCCAAAAATGAGGAGAAATATCAGACCCCTCGACTTATACACTGCTTAGGGCACTTCGCACCTACGACCCTTTTCTACGCTTCCGTGATACCACTTTTGCAGTTAAAATTTTCGCTTCTGTGGAACTTATTTTATCCCTCATTCGTTTGCTTTTACGGCCTCAGACTCCACTTCTGCGGAGTCGCATATACGACCTTAATTTCGCTTCTGCGAAAACACTCATGCCCCTATGCCCTTCGCACCAGTGCTCCCGTTCCGCGCATCTGCGCTATCATAGGTGCAGAGAAATCATCGCACCTGGATCACCGCCAACACCCCTTCCATGTCACTTTTGAGATGATCTTGTCGCACTTGCGATTAAAACCTTCGCATGTGTGATCACACAAGTAGGAAATATTCCAGAATTTTCCTAAGTCTAATTTTCGATTCGTTAACCATCCCGAATCCACCCGAGGCTCTCGGGACCTCAGCGAAATATGCTAACAAGTATAAAACATCATACAAACTTAGTCGAGGCCTCAAATCACATTAATCAATACTAAATATACGAATCACACCCAAATTCAAGCATAATCAAAACTAACGAATTCCAACTTCTATGATCAATGTCGAAACCTATCAAATCATGTCCGATTGACCTCTAATTTTGCACACAAGTCTTTAATGACATAACGGGCCTATTCAAACTTCCAAAATTGTATCACAACCCTGATATCAATAATTTCACTCCTGATCAAACTTCTAAATATCCATAACTTTAAATTTTCCAACTTTCACCGTTTCAAGCCAAATTCAACTACAGACTTCCAAATAAATATCTAAACACACTCCTAAGTCCGAATCACTATACAAAGATATTAGAACCATCAAATTTGCATGATAAGAATACAAGAAAGTGAAGTTTCCTAATGATTTGGCAGCCTCTCGAAGATAAGTACAAACATCTCTGTACTGATCCGCAAGACTCTACTAAACCTGCTCATGACTCGTGAGACCTGTATAAACTAGGCTCTGATACCAACTTGTCACGATCCAAAACCGCACATGTCGTGATGGCGCCTATCTCAATACTAGTCAAGCCGATAACCCAAAATAAATGGCAAAATTCTTTAATTTTGAAAACATGATAAATAAATTTAAGAGAAAAATTCAACAATTACTTATACAAAATACAACATTCCTAGAGATCCTGAGTACATGAGAAACTAAATGAGATCATCGTGAGACTGATAAACACTATAAAAAAATATAGGACGATACAAATAATTGAAGGGAAAGAGAGTCAAGGTCTATGGATGCCTAACAGCTACCTCGAGAATCTCCAAACTGATAAGGTTCTAAAATCAGCAACTGTAGTGCCCGAAAGTACCTGAATCTGCACATGAAGTGCAGAGTATAGTATAAGTACAACCGACCCAATATACTCCATAAGTAACAAGACTAACCTTTAGGCTAAAAGTAGTGACAAGCTCAACAGGTACAGTTCAATTGTAGAGATAACAATACAGAAATGTATTCATGTTTTTAAGTTCAACAATTAAACAAAATACAAATAAAAATAGACCAAATCTGAATGATATGAGGAACATGACATCTCTATATCTACATGCCAATATACATGCCGTATGTAATGCAACACAATGGAAGCCTTTCATTCTCACACTCTCAGAGTATTGTGAGGGGCAAATCCAGCCAAAGAAGATCCATCCCAAATATAAATAGAAACTGACTATCAGTCACTCAATAATGTATAGGGTAAATCCAGCCTAGGGAAGATCTATCCCAAATATAAATGCTTAGGGAAGATCCAACCCAAGAATGATGCATCCAAAATATAAATGCTTAGGGAAAATCCAGCCCAAACATAAATGTTTATGGCAGATCCAACCCAAATATAAATAACAACTGCGCTCACTGGGGGTATGCAGACTCCGGAAGGGGTCCTTCAGCCCAAGCAAGATAATAAGCCAGATCCAGGCATAAATCAATATAACATAATGCGGCGTGCAGCTCGATCCCATAATTATCACTCACAATCAGGCCCTTTACCTACCTCACTCAGTCATTAATCTCTCCAGTCTCTCGGGCTCATAATGTTATGAAAAATCATTCCGACATTATAATATGATTTAATAAATGGCAACAGAGACTGAGATATGGTATGCAATGATAGATGTTACTGAGTACAAAATTGTAAAGTTAAAAAGTGATTCAAAAACAACACGACCTTCGTGGGTCCCAAATATATCGGCATATAGCCTAAGCATAATTTTACCACACGAGTCTCGGCTCAATCTTTCTAACACATAGAGGATATGTGGATAAATGACACGATTATTTTGACTACGTGACTCCACATATTCAATTAAGTCACAATTTCTATTGTGTATGCGTACACGCCCGTCACCTAGCATGTGTGTCACCTCCAAACCAATCACATAACACGTAATTCAAGGTTAGTATACCCTCATAACCATGTTTAGAAGTGCTACTTACCTCAAACTGTGCAACTTCTTTATTCTGATAAGCCTTTTCCTCGCGATTCGGCATCCAAACGACTCGAATATAGTCACAAATAATTCAATATACTCAACGCGAATTATAGGAATCAATGTCATAGGAAAATGCTAAATTTCACAACTAAAATCCGAAAAGTCATCTAAGAATAACCGTGGGGCCCACATCTCGGAACCCGACAAAAGTTACAAAATACAAATGTCCATGCAACTACAATTGAGCATAAAATAAGCAGTAAATGGGGGAATGTGACTTTAATACTCAAAATGATTGGCCAGATCATTACATTCTCCTCCTCTTAAAAAAACATTCATTCCCGAACGGGTTTAGAATCATACCTGGAGTCTCAAATAGGTGTGGATATCTCATCCGCATTTCCCGCTCAGCCTCCCAGGTAGATTCTCCCGTCGACTGGCCTCTCCAGTGCACCTTCACTGAAGGTGTGTTCTTTGACTTCATCTTTCCAACCTTTCGGTCCAATGTCAAATCACCATCCAATTGAACCATACTGAAATCCAAAACATGAGACGGATCTCTGGCATACTTCCGAAGCATGGATACATAAAATACTGGATGAACACCCCATAAACTAGGCGGTAATGCAAGCTTATAAGCCACTTCTCCACTCTCTCAAGTATTTCAAAAGGTCCAATATACCGAGGACTCAACTTGCCCTTATTCTTGAACCTCATAACATCCTTCATAGGTGAAACTCGGAGAAGTACCTTCTCTCCCACCATGTAAGCAACATCACAAACATTCCGGTCAGCATAACTTTTCTGTCTAGACTGTGTCATGCGAAGTCGATCTTGAATCAATTTAACCTTTTTCAAAGCATCCTGAACCAAATCACTACCCTATAGCCTAGCCTCACCTGGATCAAACCAACCCACCAGAGACTGACAGCGCATTCCATACAAAGACTCATTCGGAGCCATCTGAATGCTGGATTGGTAACTCTTGTTATAGGCAAACTCTGCAAGCGGTAGAAACTAATACCAAGAACTGCCAAAATCTTTAACACAAGCACGTAGCATATCTTCCAATATCTAAATAGTGCATTTGGAATGTACATCCGTCTGAGGGTGAAATGATGTACTCAAGTCAACTCGTGTGCCTAACTCTCGCCGCACTGCTCTCCAAAACTGTGAAGTAAACTGCATGCCCCGACCTGAAATGGTGGACACTGGCACACCA
The DNA here is from genome assembly GCA_026770625.1 of Nicotiana glauca. NCBI lineage: Eukaryota > Viridiplantae > Streptophyta > Magnoliopsida > Solanales > Solanaceae > Nicotiana > Nicotiana glauca. The sequence continues at coordinate 62,231 of MU771635.1, read as the reverse complement.
TGAAGGAGAACAATCTCACAGATGTAGATCTCCGCCAATCGCTCCGATGAATAAGTAGTACTAACTTGAATGAAATACGCATACTTGGTCAACCGATTCGGAATCACCCAAATAGCATTAAACTTCCTTGAAGTCTATGGGAGTCCAACTACAAAGTCCATGGTGATACACTCCCATTTTCACTCTGGAATCTCAAGCAAATGAAGCAATCTGCCCGTCCTCTGATGCTCATACTTCACCTCCTGACAGTTTAGGCAACAAGCTTGAAAGAAATAAAGACGAAGGTTTTTAATTTCACGGTGGTTGAAAATCAATTAATTTTTGTGTTTTCTCATTTCATGAACGTTGCAGAATCCTTTGAAGGAATGGATGTAATACATGTTGCTGGCAAAGTTCTTTGCCAAGATTGTACTCAAGGTTGGAATAAATGGGTTGATGGTGCCAAACCCATCAAAGGTATGTAATTACACTAACAAAATCCAGAATTTAGATATTGTAAGTTCTGAATTGAGAGAGTAGGTCCTAAAATGTATGCCTAACTCTATCTATACTTTTTTTAGCACATATGTAATGTTCCATCCCGAATTCTAACAAACTCACAAATCAATTGGTTGAATCCGGCACAGGTAATTTACCATCAACTTCTCCATAATGATGAAGCTTATGACCAGTGGTTGAGCCAGAAATTTTATTAGGGGAATCAAAATATGAAGAAGTAAAAAAAGAACTCAACTCCTCTTACTATTGAGCAAAGGTTGTCCCCTTAGCCTAAGTTGCTCCGCCACTGCTTGTGACGATCGAGGGTTTAAAGAATATTTTGCAACAAAGTTAGGGAGTGAAAAATGTAAACTCCTTTAGCAAATGGTTTAGAAACGGTTTCTTAAAAAAAGATTCAAAAATAATATGATAGTTGCATCTATATAAAATGATTTTGTACTTCTACGTGCCTAATTGGCAAAGGTTTTACCAGGTAACTAGGTTTATAAATGATGTACTTTTCATGCAGAGGCAAATCTAGAATGGGTAATATAAGTCTAGTTGAAGTCACAAATGTTTTGCTTGAACTATAGTATGCATATGCAAAGGAATTTAAAACGTATATACGTATATAATCAATCCGAGGTCTATCGCAAAAAATTTATCTACCATCCATAGTAGGGAAAATGTCTGCGTATATATTATCTTCTCCAGACCTCACTTGTGGGAGCTCACTGGGTTTGTTGTTGTTGTTGTCTATATATACAATCGATCCTCTCTATAACAATCACTTTTGTTTCGAATATTTTTTGGCTCCTATAGCGAAGCACTGTGATAGAGAACATATTCTAACAGAACATTACATATTGGTTCTAAAAAAAGAGTTGGCCATTATAGTGAACGGTTGATGTAGAGGATGAATGTTATAGAAAATGTTTGAGTATAATAAGATTACACTTATTCTGAATTCAGGATTTTGAGTTTATGGGCTCCTACAGAGATCTCAAATTAATATATAATAATAATTGGATTAATGGATTGGGTTACTAGCTAAATATTCTTATATGTTTAATGAACTTTTCAATACATATACAAGATCAAAGAGTGCTGAAATTTGGCTTCAGTTGTGCAGACAAGTTCAACTTAAAACACTCCCCAAACCTTGGTGAAAACTAGAACCAGAACTACATGTTTGCTGTTAAATTGCTGCTCAAAATTGATCAAAACATAGTTGATTTGGACAGTTCAGCAACTTACAAAAATTAAGCATCAATCGGTTAAACTTTTGTTTTGAACAATGTTGATCAACGATGTCCACGGGAGTACAAGGTAACAAAATTACTTTTGTGTCTTTTCCATTTGAGAAAAACTCCAAAGTTTTTCTCAACAAACATAATGAAACCAAGTAGTTTTTTTCTTCAAATACACATAGTCAAACTAAACAAGTCTTTTCGTCTTGCTTCACATTTCAGCAGCCTGAGCAACCCTAGCAGTAGCCGAGCACAATTTGCAGTATCCCTTTGCCTTTTGAGGACACAATCATTCTTTAGGTGATTGGTAAGTTGGGTCTGGCTTGACATTGTCTTTTTACACCACGTGCAGGTGAACTTGACTTTTTTTTTCTTTAACTTGTTCTCTATTGACACTAAATTATGCTAGCAGCAACCCGAGCACAGTTTGCAGTATCCCTTTGCCTTTTGAGGACACAGTCATTCTTTAGGTGATTGGTAAGTTGGGTCTGGTTTGACATTGTCTTTTTACACCACGTGCATGTAAACTTGACTTTTTTTTTGTTTAACTTGTTCTCTATTGACACTAAATTATGTTAGCAGCAGCCCGAGCACAGTTTGCAGTATCCTTTTGCCTTTTGAGGATACAGTCATTCTTTAGGTGATTGGTAAGTTGGGTTTGGCTTGACATTGTCTTTTTACACCACGTGCATGTAAAACTTGACTTCTTTTTTCTTTAACTTGTTCTCTATTGACACTAAATTATGGTTTTGATTGTTTTCAAATAAAACCAAAAAAATACCTCTTTTCCCCTTAGTCATTCTTTTTTCAATCTACATAAAGAATTAACTATAGCTATAAATTTTGAGGCAGAGTAGAAACTCTATTGGAGCAGTTTAGTTATGTTTAAACATGTAATTCAAAAGTCTATTCATAGAGGATCCATAAGATGTAGGTTGGGGAGGAAGCAAAATGGCTCCAAGCCAACCATCTCAATAGTTTTATATAATATCGTTTAGTATGATTTTTGGCATTAACAATTCATTTATCCCTTTAGATTAGCTTGTATGAAAGTATAATTACAAATATGTTTTGATATAAAATATTTTACGAATTCTCTGAATAGATGGATATTACTTAAGCCTAAATTTATTCAACCAGGGTGAATGATAAAAACAAATGCCCACAAAATGTATATTTCTCTTTTCCACGATCTTCGTTAACTTTTTTATTTTTGTATCTACAGGAGAACAAGATAATTATTAATGCGGAAGTTGGATATTGATTTCACCTTAAGAATAGATTTGAATATAAGAACCATGAGATTTCTCATAGCAGTTTGGTACACTAAGCTCCCGTTATGTGTATGGTACGGGGAAGGGCCGGATCACAAAGTCTATTGTACGCAGTGTTACTTTGCATTTCTGTAAGAGCCTGTTTCCACGGCCCGAACCCATAACCTCCTGGCCACATGGCAATAATATATTCATCCAACAAAAACAAGTAAGTTCAGAGACCTTAATAGTTTTGAAGAAAGAATTCCTCAAGTCAATCGATCCATGAATCATCAACCACGAAATTTCGCTAGTCATTTCGTTAAATCACTTCATTTACTAGTGATTTTGTGTCAAATGGTGAAGTTCATACTTAATTTATTGTTTAGTAATAATTTGTTCATTATATTTTAACAAATCACAAGATGAATAAAAAATGAACGTACGTCAAATTTCAATTCCAATAAAAACATTTTAGAATTGAATGTTCTTATTCTATATGTCTATTGAGTTAGAATCAAATTACCCCACTTAACTACTGGCATAGAGCAGAAGGTCATCGAATCAATCCCTCTCGTTCTTTATTTGATTCATAAACAAGATTTATTTCGTGTAGATCAAAACAAGTGTGCGGTTTGCTTCGGTGAATTGGTAGATGGTTTGGTTTTTGCCTTATTGTAGGCATGTTTTTCATGTCACGGGCATAGACAAATGGCTTATTGGCCACGTAAATTGCCCGATTTATGGATCACCTATAATAGAGGCAAAAACATATGAGGAGAAAGATAAGCCACACATGACAATTATTCCAGTACCATCTAATTGTCGGCCATGTGTCAACGATGAAAGTGATACGATTGAAGTTCAAGTTCAAGATCAAGATCAAGAAAATCAAATCAACCTCGATTATCGTACTACTTTTTCGTCTGAACAGGTACAATTACCATCACAATCTAGCACGTTGCATCGCCATATCGCATCATTGGAATTGCCTACAAAGAGAACTAAATCATCAGAAAGAAATTTAGTCATAGAATTGAAGAGATCATTGTCCATGGATCAAACTTTTACTATCAATGATAGAGAGAAATTAGAATAGGAGATAGAGTCATTATCAACATCTTCTTGTTGCTCTTCGTCAATGGAGGAATTAATCAGAAGCAATCTACAAGGAACTTTTTAACGAGGAAAAGGTGCCATATCATTCCCTAATGATTTATTTATTTTTCTGCCAATTATTTTATAGTATTTAATTTGCCGACAATGTACAGTTGATACCGAGCGCTTATGTGCGCATACGAATGCGTGGAAGGAATTCAAGGAGTTTTCATGGAAAGTATATCCTAAATGTCATGTAGCCTCTGGAAGATAGGTATGGACGTCATCATACCGATCCGCAAGACTCTACTAGACACTTTCTCATGACTTGTAGAACCTATGAACCCAGAGCTCTGATATCAATCTGTCACGACCCAAAATCCGACTTGCCGTAATGGCACCTAACCTCACCCACTAGGTAAGCCAAATAACAACAATCTAATTCAATTATATTGAACTGAATCTAATACACTCCCCAAAAACTGGTAGTAGAAATCATGAGCTTCTAAGAATAGAATTTACAAAGCTGGTATGAAATAAATACATCATCTGTTTGAAATATACATAAACAGAGTTTTATAAATCTAAAGCTACCATGAACAAGAGGCAACTATAACAGGGACGCAGGTACACCTTCAAATCCAGCTTCTGCCATGCACAGTCATCGACATCAGAAATCTACACGCAATGTGCAGGAAGTGCAGTATGAGTACAACCGACCCCATGTACACAAAAAGTAACAAACCTAATCTTAGGTTGAAAGCAATGACGAGCTTGTGCATAGGTCGGGTCCAACACAAATAACCAGCAGTAGCTCATACATTGTATAGCAAATCAGTACAGAAATAGCTCAGAAATGAGGTGCTCAGCCTTTTCAAAGTTTTTCCGAAAAACAGTTCCACTTTTCAAGTATACCAATGCAAAACCCAAATCCTTTACCAAAAACGTTAAAAAAAGGAGTAAGTTTTTAAAGCTGTAACTTTTCCTTGAAAATTCCTTTCCACAATAGGTAGTCATGTTTCCTTTCCTTTTTTAAATAACAAGTGTGAAATACCTCTTTATAATCACATATCAATGTATGTAAAAAGTCATGAATGGCGTGATACTGTACAACGTGAGGGAAGAAAATGCATCTCTGTGCATGTATGCCATATGTTCATGCCAGTGCCATGTACCTTAGAGATGAATCATGTACACACACTCTCAGAGTACGCATTCTCAAAGTACCCCACCTATCACTCATCATAATCAACCACTAGGTACTGTATATGGCCTATACGTCTCAGGAAAGATCCATCCCAGAATATATACATCACTGACTATAATTCACCTAGTACTGAGGAATGGCCATTCCGGCTCCAGGGAGAAGATCCATTCCCGGGTATACATACAAATGCTCAACCACTCGGTATTGTATATGGCTCATACAACCCAAGGAAGATTCACCATGGAATGTATACATCACTGATCATCAGTCTCCAGTACTAAGGAAACAGGCCAATCCAGCCTCATGGAGAAGATCCATCTCCATACCAAGGGAAGATACATCCCTTAATATAATCAACCATGCTCACCGGGGGTGTGTAAACCCCAGAGGGTCTCCTTCAGCACAAGTGCTATAACAAGCCAAACATGGCATAAATCAATAAGGCCTTCGGCCATACTCAATAACCAATAAAATATGTTGCGGCATGCAGCCCGATCCCATAACTATCACTCATAATTAGGCTCTCGGCCTCACTCAGTCATCAATCTCTCTAAAATCACCCACGGTCTCACAATGTCGTAAAAACTTAGCCGGAACAATGATATGATGAATTAATAAGTAATAAATGAGACTGAGTTATGATATGAATGCATGAATGTGACTGAGTACGAAATATCAATGAATTTAATGAGATGACATCAAGAAACAATCATTATGGGTCCCAAAAATATCAGCATTAGCCTAAACATCATATCTAGTGCTATGTACAACTCATTTATCTTATCACATGGTAAAAACACAGATATCGATAAAATAGGGCCACTATATAGCGCCCTGGAAACAACAGAGTCACAACTCACAAGGTGCACGCCCACGCGCCCGTCACCTAGCATGTGCGTTACCTCAACATCAATCACTTAACACATAGAATTCGGGGTTTCATACCATCACCACTAAGTGTAGAAGAGTTACTTATCTCAATCCGCGTAATTCTTTTACTCCACTATGTCATTGCCTTGAGAATCGGCCTCCGAGCACCTCGAATCTAGTCACAATAAATTCGATTCAGTCAATACAAGTTATTGGAATTAATTCCATATGAAAATACAAATTTTTCACAAAAATATGAATTTAACCCAAAAATTGCTCGTGGGGCCCAGGTCTTGGAATCTGACGAAACTCACAAAATTCGACAATCCATTCAACCACGAGTCCGACCATACAAAAATTATTAAATTCCAATAACAATTCGGCCCCCAAATCCTCAAAATTTATTTTCAAATCCCTAGGTCCAAATCCCCAATTTACACCTCAAAACATGTAATCTAGTCGGATTATTCGATGATAATTCAATATTATGGATTAGAAAGGATCACAAGTGACTTACCTCAAGATTTCTCATGATTTCTTGCTCAAAAATCGCCCCAAGTCATGTTCTTTCGCCCAAAAATGTCAAAATGAGCACACAAAAAAATAGAATTGCTCAATAAAAGCATGATTCTGGTCGCTAAAAGCCAAATTCTCGTCGTTAAAAGTGTCCAATTTGGTCGCCAAAGATGCACACCAGATCCTGATGCACCCGCAATAATTATTTTCACTAACAATGCTCTAACTCCATCATACGAACTCGAAATTCGTTGATTCTTATTCCTATGAGTCACAAATAATAATACGAACCTAGTCCTTCAATCGAAACTCAATTCGAAGCTCATTTGCTCAATGTGATACCATTTCGCTCGTTAAACAATGAACACATGTTTCGCGCAAAAAACCTAATCGCAACTTGATGATATTAGACCAAACTTTCCAGATCACTTCTATAATCCATTATCAAAATCCCAGAAGTCTCGAAATTAAATTTCGATCTCTAGAACTAAAAATGGACCTTTGGATCATTACATCTTTATGCTCAAAATACCAAACTCTTCCAAAACTCATCTGAGCCCCATGGGACCCCAACCAAGTATACCAACAAGTCCCATAATATGAAACAACTTAGTCGATGTCTCAAATTACATTGAACAACACTAAAACACGAATCGCACCCCAATTCAAGCCTATTCAAAACTAACAAATTCCATATTCTACATTCCATGTCGAAACCTATCAAATCAATTCCGATTGACCTCACATTTTGCACACAAGTCATTAATGACCTAACTGAGATGTTCCTATTTCTAGAATCGAATTTCGATCTCGATATCAAAAAGTCAATTCCTCGGTCAAACTTCCAAACTTAAATTTCCTATTTTCGCCAATTCAAGCCTAATTTAGTTACTGACCTCAAAATAAATATTCGGATACACTCCTAAGGCTAAAATTACCATACGAAACTATTGGAACCATCGGAATTCCATTCTGGGGTCGTATATACATAATTGACCATCCGGTCAATTGTTTCAACTTAAGCTTCCAAAATAAGAACTGTTCTTTCAATTAAATTCTGAATCATCCGATAACCAAACTTGACCACTCTCGCAAGTCATAATACACATTTCAAAGTTGCCCGAGATCATAAGCTACCGAACGCAATGCTAATTCTTAAGATAACAAGTCAGATCGTAACATTCTCCTCTACTTAAACATACGTTCGTCCCCAAACATGCCAAGAGTTGTTCCTAAACCTTCAAATAACTATTTCACCTTATCATGAACATACCCTGGGTGTGATCCCGCCTCACCCTATCCTATATAGGACTGATAACATCACGTAACTGAAATTTCCTAATTCAACCTAGTTTATAAGCCTTAGAATCCAAATTTCTAACATCCAGAATTTCCTACAAGATCTTAACTTCGCATCTATACACTGTATAATTGTGAACAAGTTGTACCAAGCTGTAACAATAATTCAAATACTCAAAACTCAAATCCCACATAACTCAATGCTCGTAGCAATGATTTCTAGTCACAATAGCTGCTCAAACTAATCCGATGTCGGTAATGAACCTCATATCAAACAAGACATCGTCTAAAAATCTTCGTACACCGCCAAAAATGAAAGAATCATACATGAACTCGCAACCACTCACTAGATCAACATGTCATGGAGCTTTCTCTCACTTAACAAGTACCAAATCCAATTATTTAAGCTGAATTCTAAATTATATTTCCAACATGTTGTAATCAATCTTCATAGTACCATTCTAGGTCCAATGACCTTATATCACCAAACACAACTATTCCAGCTATTTCGGTATAATCTTGCCTTTCCGACACAGAACATTATTTAAAACCAACTCATCAAATTCCGTAAGAAGAACATGTGTGTGTTCATGTGCATAATTTCCTTAAATTGCCCTAATTAGGTAATATCATAGCATGTAGAGGAGGAAACAATTAATTTGATAAATGATCGAGGAATGGCAAATTCCACACGCTGCACTGACAACTCATATGCTAACAATAGTACTTGCACGGTCAACTCACGTGCCAATAATATCAAAATAGGGATTTGTGCGGATAACTCACGTGCTAACAATAGTACCCGTACGGACAACACACGTGCCAGTAACATAATCCGTTTGGCATGGTCACATGCCTCCAGTCTAAGCATATCATACAGGAGAAATCAAACAAGTACACATGTTTATGATAATGAGATAAGATCCTCATGCTCCTGGTCTGGTATAAATAACATGCCATAGTGTATATGCATGCAAATTGTGCTAACACGACTCAAATGGGCAAAAAATTGCAGAAATAGTAACTACCAAGTTTATTAAAAAAAAGTTAGCCTCCTTTTAACCTCAAGTATAGCCCAGATAGTTCTCAACAAAGGTACAATTATGAGAACCAATATAACTTCCAGCTTAACAATCAACTTTAGGCATATCATAGCCTAAGCATCTTCCTGAACATGAATAATTGTCCTAATGCTCGCACGTGGGTTCAAACCTCACATCTATGCGCACTCACAGCACGTAGTTATCACAATCAATTAGCACAACTAGTGCCTTTACTGAGTTCAAATAAAATACTCACATCAAACATGCCGCAAATCCCAAAATATTATACTTCAAGGAACTCCTAGTCTCCAAATTCATAGAACACATGAATCACCATAATTGATTCCAAATCCAGCACCTAAATGACTAAAACATCCTTCATGCACGATCATCCCCCTAGGAATACTTCTAAATTCTTCCATGCCACATAGCAATAATTTGAATATCCACAATATATCAACTAAGTGAGTACTACAATACCAATGAAATATCTATAAGTCAAAACACAATATCCCTTCTGAAATGCACATTCATTCTCAGGAAATACCAAGCAGTAATAACATTGATCTAACTATCTAAAAATGGCCATGCTGTACAAAATTTGTGTCCTTTTCTTCAAAACTGAACTGCCGCCTTATACATGCAATTCTCAATCCCCCATGCACTACAAGAAAAACAACCATTAGCAACGAGAAATATGGTCCTTAAAATTCCAACTCTAGTCCCTAAATGTCACTAGCGACCAGAAAAAACTTGTCGCAACTCGTCGCTAAAGGCTCTGCCGCTAAAAGTTAGTAATGACGAGGTTGCACATCTGGTCCTTAAAGGTTTTTAGCGACCGACGGTATTCTTGTCCCTAAAATACATTTAAGGACCATATTTTTAGTCCCAAAATATGATGCTTGGTCGTTGTTTTGGTGTATTCAAATTACTAGCGACCATTTACCCTGGTCCTAAAAGGTCTTTAAGGACAATGAATCCGGTCCTTAAAGGATCTTTAAGGATAAGCTTTCCACTAGCCCATAAATTGTGGTTCCTAAATCAATATATTATCTTTTTTAATATTGTTCACCATAATATTATACAATTTATAGTACAAGAAATCAATTGGATTCAACAAAATTATCAAAGATATCATTATTTATATGAAGAAGTAAAAAAAAATAGATTTACATCTCAATATATTATCACTGGACTATGATATAACTCACTATACTATTTACACTACCTCTTAGCAGATGAGATAACATCCATAGTGTCACACCTCCGTTTTACACACCACCTCCGAAGGATGAAATGTATGAGGGAGTTTTTCCATTTAAAGTGACATTATTCGAAATGGGATTATTTATTTAATTCAGAGTCGCCACTTGGGAAAGGTTTGGCTTTTGGTGTCCCAAGTCACCGGTTTATCTTGAATCCCAAATCGAAGAAATTTCCGACTTTCCAAATGGAGTCTGCGAACCAGAAATTCTAAGTAAGGAATTCTGTTGACCCGAGGGAAGGTGTTAGGCATCCTCGAATCCCGTGGTTCTAGCACGGTCGCTTAAACTGTTATAAATGGCTTGGAATCTGATTTTAATACGTGTTGTAACTTACAGTGTAATTTTATAATTATTTACCGCTTTTAAACTATTTTTACGAAAGTGAACATCGTTTAAAAAACGTGTTTTCGGATCACGTCACATAAAATGCACCCGGATCCTCGACACATTCTTATTCAATATTTTTTGGATTTGGATTTGGGTTGCATGAAATGCACACCCGTATTTAGGAAGATAAGATTATTAAAAACGCGCCTAAAGTAACTAACGTCTTTTTAGCTTTATGGGAGGCCGTGAAATTCATTAAACGGCACGCCCCAAGTTCTAAGTATTTTTAATTAAGCAACTAATGAGGGCCCCGCAATTTGTGCATTTTGTTTGGCGAGGCTCGTCTCATTATTTTATTTAAAAGGGTAAAACCTAAAGCTACTATCATTTGCTATTATTTATTTGTCTCTAAAACAAAAGAAGAAGTCCTAAATAATTTGTTACTGGATTAAAGTGAACCGGCAGGAAAATTATACCCAAGTCTATATCAAAAGAATGGCCAATCTTGGCCCGGGTCCAAACGGAAAAGGGATTTCAGAATTGGACTCGGGCCTAACTGAATCTCCGTAAGTTTGAACTGGCTATCAAACCTTGGCTAACACATCATGCATAATTCTAGTTAACAAATGGAAATATGCTAAACTCCTTCAAATTATTCTAAAATGCGTTCACTGATTCTGCAATAAAGGCAGGTAGTATGTGCTTGTTTCAATCAATAGGACACTGATTGTTTTATTTCCCATTTCATACTCAAATCTTCCTACCCAATTATCTATACGGGTTGCTAGATGTTATTTAAGGAAAGAAAACAACTGGAAGCTCAAACTGAAATAACATACTAGTCCCAAGCGCAGGCTTCTAACGAATAAACTAAACGATTCAACTACGTGATCTTTCTATACGAACAAGCTAACAATTCGAATCCAAAGCAGTCCATGAATTTCGGAATAATAACAACGTTAAACTAATGCTCACATTCCTGATTTCAAAACTGGATTACTGAAACTAGCTTATTAAGTTGCAAAACCACTTGAACCCTTTTTTTATTACTAAAGACAAATTAGGCTACCTTGCCTTACACTATACATGCAATACCAATTAACTAAGGAATAATGAACCCAACAGTCACAATTTTAAACTAGATAATCCCCATTTCAGTTCAACTTTTAGTTTTGATTATACAAGGCCAATGCAAATTAAAGGCAAAACTAAACAAGCATGAAATGTCTAATATCTACTCCAATATGGCAACTTGAATACGCAAATTCCTGAATAGCATCCCATTTCAACTTCTTAGTTCAAAAGATTACATCAGCGAGTGTTTCAAATGTGTACCTGGAAGATTGAAACACCAATAAGAAGAAAAAGGAAATCAGCTGCAGCAACAGTTCCAGCAATCAAACAACAGTCCGCAACAGCAATCCAAGTCAAATTCAAAACCCAGAAGAGTTTGGAAAACTAAAAGAATTGGTAGAACAACCCCAAAAATAATACCAGAACTTAAGTTTGAACTCAGGGACTGAAATGCAAACAACCAGTTTTCTTTTTAATGTAACAGTGGCATTTCTTTACTCTTAAAACTAAAATGCTTAACAGCTTTTGATTTTCAAGAAATGATCTATCCAACCCTTAAAGCGAATGTCGCTCTGTGTGTATTCAAATCTTGAAAGTTGATAACTTTCAGAACTCTCTTCCTTAAGGTCTTAGCTCTCCCAATTTCAGAATATTTTCTCAGTCTGTTCTCCGTGTGTGTATCCCCCAACGTCTAAAAATAACTCCCCTTATATGTTTTTCAAACTCTTTTTCTTTCCTGATTTTAGGCAACTAGTGGACAATAAATTGACTTATTTTAAGCCTTAAAATCAGAAAGTTGTCCTCCTACTACTAGTTGTCTTTTAATTTAAACAACTACTGCACCCCCTACCCAAGTTAGCAGCCCCCTATTTCAATAATTGACATTCTTAGGCTAGGCTACCTAAGTTAACCCCTAAAGCTTTATGTTATTAAACCTCGGGACCAAACATACTCGTACCCTGCCTGTTAACCTCGGAACTGATCATCATGAAATAGCCCGGTTGACGCAACAGGCACGAGATTGACAAAACAGGCACGAGATTGACAAAATAGGCACGAGATTGGCTCAATAGACACGAGACTGACTCAATAAGCAAGATATTGACCCAACAGGAACGAGATTGACTCAACAGGTACGGAATTGACTCAACAGATGCGAGATTGACTCAACAGGCAAGGGACTGACTCAACAAGCAAGGGACTGACTCAACAAGCAAGGGATTGACCCAACAGGAACGAGATTGACTCAACAGGTACGGAATTGACTCAACAGATGCGAGATTGACTCAACAGGCAAGGGACTGGCTCAACAAGCAAGGGACTGACTCAACAAGCAAGGGATTGACTCAACAGGCATGAGATTGACTCAACAGGTACGGGATTGACTCAACAGATGCGAGACTGACTCAACAGGCACGGGATTGACTCAACGGGCAAGGGACTGACTCAACAAGTAAGGGATTGACCCAACAGGTACGGGTTTGTCTTAACATGCAGGAGGTTGACTCAACAGGCAAGGGACTGATTCAACAGGCAAGGGATTGACCCAACAAGCACTGGTTTGTCTTAACAGGTAGGAGGTTGACTCAACAGGCACAGGATTGACTCAACAGGCAAGGGACTGACTCAACAAATATGGGATTGACTTAACATGCACGTCACAAGTAAATCAATACAGAGCTTGCCTTTTAAGATAAATAGGTTCATCCTTTCCTTTCTTCTAAGAATGACTCATATTGGTTACTACTAAAAAAATATTCAGTGACTCATTACATGAATGTAACATTACAAAGAAACATGTTATAACAACTAGACACATTGCGTAGCAGGAAGATACGTAACACAATCTATATCATTTATCTATAAAAAATATAAAATTAAATCCTGCATGCAAATGCAACATATTTATTTTTATATTTTTCATTAATTAAATAAAATAAACATGCAAGGGCAAATGGAAACAATAAACAAAAAATCCACAAAAATTGCAAACAATACAAAAATTATTTTATTTTGAATTTTTGGGAGTAATTCTCATATAGGGCAAAAATCACGTGCTCACAGCTGCCCCTCTTTGCCCGAAAACGCAAAGAGTTTTCGTGCAAAGATAAAATGAGCGGATACGAGCGATTTTTGCCTGTTTGAGTACTCCGTGTGATGCATTTTTTGAAAGATTTGACCAAACCTTTGCTTCAAAAGGTCTCATACATATCCCTGGCTAAAAGGGAATCGGGTCAATGTAGTTCGGGAAGTTTTGGTAGCTGGGACTACCATGAAGCTGTGATCTTGTTGTTACTGCTGTTGCTGCTGTTACTGCTTACTGACCTCCTTATTACACCAAAAAGGGAAATCGAAGCTAAGCTAGCTACGCCTATCAACTATGGGTTACAAGATTCCTATCTATAATTCTCTTGAAATTTGATCTTGAGTCTTAGCTGATTTTGCTGTAGACTTTGATCTAAATCTTGATGCTCGCAAGTTGTAGGTGCTTGTTTCTTTCTGCAGCATTGAGTAAAACATGATTGGCGGAGTTTGTGACTTCAATAAGATTTCGAGCAATCCGCACCTTTATTTGCTCCAATATTTGAGCTCATTTCTTTTTGTACTTTTCTTCTTTTCTTTATTCTGGATTGAGACTCACTCCGTAGGTCATCTCAAACCCTATGCCTCGAGGTCAAACCTGCTTAGACACCAAAACAAAACAAATGAACGAAATCTTTCTGCCCCAGTTTTGCTAGGAAAATTTCTTGAGTTATTTGCAACAAAAGTATAAACTATTTTTTTTTTCAAAGCAATAAAATAAGGATTGCATCTATCTAGAAGGGAAAAGATCAGGGGATAGAGCCCTATATCAAAATGTTAACTCAGGGATTGGAGCCCTAATGTTGGCGAAAAGGCGACTAGGAAATGGATGCCCTATGTCTAAAAGGCTCAACTCAGGGATTGAAGCCCTAATGTTGACAAAGGCGACAAGGGAATGGAGGCCCTATGTCTAAAAGGCTCAACTCAGGGATTGGAGCCCTAATGTTGGCTAAGGAAAGACACTCAACTCAGGGATTGGAGCCCTAATGTTGGCTAAGGAAAGACACTCAACTCAGGGATTGGAGCCCTAATGTTGGCTAGGAAAACACTCAACTCAGGGATTGAAGCCCTAATGTTGGTTAAGGAAGACACTCACCTCAGGGATTGGAGCCCTAATGTTGGTTAAGGAAAGTCGCTCAACTCAGGGATTGGAGCCCTAATGTTAGCTAAAGGAAGTCGCTCAACTCAGGGATTAGAGCCCTAATGTTGGCTAGGAAAAACACTCAACTCAAGGATTGGAGCCCTAATGTTGGATAAGGAAAGTCGCTCAACTCATGGATTGGAGCCCTAATGTTGGCTAAAGAAAATCGCTCAACTCAGGGATTGGAGCCCTAATATTGGCTAAGGAAATCGCTCAACTCAGGGATTGGAGCCCTAATGTCTGCTAAAATAAAAATGCTCAATTCAGGGGTTGGAGCCCTAATATTGGCTAGGAAAGTTTCTCAACTCAGGGATTGGAGCCCTAATGTTGGTTAAGGAAACTCGCTCAGCTCAGGGATTGGAGCCCTAATGTTGGCTAGGAAAACACTCAAATCAGGGATTGAAGCCCTAATGTTGGTTAAGGAAAGTCGCTCAACTCAAGGATTGGAGCCCTAATGTTGGCTAAAGGAAGTCGCTCAACTCAGGGATTGGAGCCCTAATGTTGGCTAGGAAAAACACTCAAATCAGGGATTGGAGCCCTAATGTTGGTTGAGGAAAGTCGCTCAACTCAGGGATTGGAGCCCTAATGTTGGCTAAAGGAAACTCGCTCAACTCAGGGATTGGAGCCCTAATATTGGCTAAGGAAAGTGCTCAACTCAGGGATTGGAGCCCTAATGTTGGTTAAGGAAACTCGCTCAACTCAGGGATTGGAGCCCTAATGTTGGTTAAGGAAACTGGCTCAACTCAGGGATTGGAGCCCTAGTGTTTGCTAGGAAAACACTCAACTCAGGGATTGGAGCCCTAATGTTGGCTAAAGGAAATCACTCAACTCAGGGATTGGAGCCCTAATGTTGGCTAGGAAAACATTCAACTCAGGGATTGGAGCTCTAATGTTGGTTAGGAAAAAATGCTCAATTCAGGGGTTGGAGCCCTAATATTGGCTAGGAAAGCTGCTCAACTCAGGGATTGGAGACCTAATGTCGGCTAAAAGAAAAACGCTCAATTCAGGGGTTGTAGCCCTAATATTGGCTAGGAAAGCTGCTCAACTCAGGGATTGGAGCCCTAATGTTGGCTAAAGAAAAAATGCTCAACTCAGGGATTGGAGCCCTAATGTCGGCTAAAGGGAAAAACGAACAACTCAGGGATCAGAGCCCTAATGTTTGCTAGGAAAACACTCAACTCAGGGATTGGAGCCCTAATATTGGTTAAGGAAAGTCGCACAACTCAGGGATTGGAGACCTAATATTGGCTAAAGGCGACTAGGGAATGGAGGCCCTATATCTAAAAGGCACAACTCAGGGATTGGAGCCTTAATATTAGCGAAAGGCGACTAGGGAATGGAAGCCCTATGTCTAAAAGGCACAACTCAATAATTGGAGCCCTAATGTTGGCAAAAGCGACTAGGGAATGAAGGCTCTATGTCTAAAGAAGGCACAACTCAGGGATTGGAGCCCTAATGTTGGCAAAAGGATAAAAGATTGATTGGGAACACTAACCCTTTTTTTTTGCGATTTTCTTCTTTTTCTTCATCATTTTTTTTCATTTTTCAATTCATTTTTTTTTAATAAAAAAAAGATACAGGAAAGAACTTGGAGAAAACTTCCCTTTTGGATTGATTATTTGCTGCAAAGCTGTTTCTAGCACTTGCGCATTTCTTTTCATTTTTGGTTGCACCTGCTTCTTGCACGGTTGCTTGGATTGCACCTGTTTTAATTTTTCAAACAAAGAACAATTGTTAGTTTGAAATGGTGGTTGGTTTTGTGGCCTTGATTGTTTTTGATCTTTTGATCTCGGCCCAGCTTCTTTGATGAAGATCTCAATTGCAACTGCTTGTTTGCTGGGGACCAATTTCTTATCAGGCCCTGAGAATCTCGGTGTTTTTTTCTTCAGATTTTGTCATGATGATGGGTTGGTGGAACTCAACCTTTTTGACTCTATTTTGCCTTCGTAGGCTTTCCCCCCTTTTTTCTCGAGACATTGGGGGAACTTTTGGCTCCTCAAACTTTGCTGGAATGGCTAGCTGCGTGGGACTTAACCTTTTACAACTTTGTTTCGCCTTCGTAGGCTTTTTATTTCTTGCTTCTAGCTTCCAACTTCAAATTCTGAGCATTGGGGGTACCTTGACTTTTCAACTCTTTGCCGAGACGGTTAGCCACGTGGGACTCAACCTTTTCACTTCATTTGCCTTTATAAGCACTTCAGTTTGATTTTCTCCTTCCAAGAGTTTTCAATTCTAGAGCATTGGCTGCCCCGGCCAGTCGAGGTCAACTTGATGCACCTGCTGAGGCCGGGTATCTTTTTGCACTTTAGCTCGCACCAAATGAGAACCCTGTGAATCAGTCTTGCCATCCTTTCTTTGTCTCAATTTCGAAACAGTGTTAGACCGAAAGAGATTCAAAGAAAACAAACAATAGAACGGAAAATGAGTTTAAAAACAAGAAGTGTCCCTTTCGGGGAGAGGAGAGAAGGACTTATCTGGAATACATACGGACTTCAATGAACATGACATGCCTTTTGGACTGGATGCCTGATCTGTGTAAACCGTCCGACTCTCTGAAATTCATCACACCTTTTGCTTCAAAATTTGACAAACCTTGCCAGGATTTTGTCGGCGCTGATGGCTGTGAGGATCCTCTTTTCAATTAGGGGCGCCCTTTGCGAGTTTTCACGAGCTGACTTTACTCATTTCTCTTCTCAGCATCGCCTTATAGTGCCCGTGTGGGTTTTCACTAACAAAACTCTCTCATTTTGATTTTTCTCTGCTTACCATCACCTTACGGTGCCCATGTGGGTTTTCGCCAATAAGACTCTCTCATTTTGCATTTCTCTGCTTACCATCGCCTCATGGTGCCCGTGCGGGTTTTCACCAATAAGACTCTCATTTTACTTCTCTCATTTTGTTGTATTAGATCTAATTAACTTTATCCTCCCATTTTTGAAGCTCTTTGCTGGTTGATCAGAAGGACTTGAACAGTGTTTGGGTAAAAAAGGATTTGGATTGAGTTACAACTTTGGAATCTTTTAGGCGGGATCATCGCCGAACCATTATAGCGTCTTCCCCACTTTCACTTTTGGAGGACTTTGGATTTTTGATTTGGTGTGACTGAACCCCAGATAGAGGCTGCCTACGTATCCTTTCGGAATCAAGTCAGAACGTAGTTCAAGAAACTACGTTTTTTTTTTCTTTTGTTTTTCTGTTTTGCATCGTTTTCTCTTTCTTTTTCCTTTCCTTTTCCTTTTTTTTATTTCATTTTCTTTGGCTTTTATTCCTTCTCTTTCTCTTTTTTTTTTGTATTTTTCTTTTTCTTCTATTTTATTTTTCATTTTTCAATTCTTTCTTCTTCTTTTTTTAATGGCACTTTTAGGTTTCAAAGAGGGTAATCAAAGAAGAGTAACCCGATCAAATGGGTTTGCAAAGGGTTGATAGTGTTTGGGTAGCGAGAATGAAAGCCTTCGTCATCCCAACCGGAGAATATTAGAACTATATGGAGGATCCAACATAGTACCTTTTGACTGTATTTGCATTGACAGTTGTTTCGGGGGCATTTCTTCGATGTGTCCCAAGTACAACGCACTCTTTTGGCAGTACTCTTGTTGCAATGTATGTACCTTTCCAATCTGGACCTAATTTTCTTTCAGCTTTTCCAGCTCTTTGTTTTATTTTCATAAACGTATCTTCATTTCGATCAAATCCTGGATTCATTATTTCGAGATCTGACAGCTTTCAGGATCCGGGCATGAAGTCCACAAGCATGTCGTATTATTGAAATTTACATTTAACAGAACTGAAAAGAGAACAAGAAAGAAAGATGACCAGATTAAGAAGAGAGAGACATTCCTGAACAATGAAATATTAATTTCATTTGATTTTTTTTTTCAATTTTGAAGATAGAAGGGTTTACATCGGAAAGTAAGACAATAAAGTAAAACATTCGGATTACACCCTGAGATAATCCGGATGCAGAAAGGATAGCAAGACTGTCTACCGAGACTCCCGTCTGATGGAGAACTTTCGTGCTTGGCGACCATTTTGTGGCTTTCCTTCTGTCTCGACAATTGCTGCAATGGCCTTCAGTGTCGGATCACATCCCTCAGCTTCACAAATCATTTCGACCATAAGCCCTTTCAGTATGTACCTCTTTCCTTTTATTTATTTATTTTTTTATATATATTTTTTTTTCACTCTTTTTTTTTGCTCTCTTTTTTTTCACTTTTGATTTTTTTTTTTCTGCCGCTTTTTTTTATTTTTTGGCACTTTTTTTTTACTCTTTTGTTTTGTCACTCTTTTATTTATTTTTTCACTCTTTTTTTTCATTTTTTTTCACTCAATTACTTCTATGGATATGATCGAATCCGATAGGGATTGCCTACGTATCATGACCCCGCATGAATCAGATCTTGCGTAGTTCGGGCAGATTGGGAGTGGAGTAAATGAACTAATTTTTTTTATATAAAACTCATACCATTAAAGTTTTAAGGCGAAAGGAATTTTTGTTTTCTTTTTTTTGGTTGATTTTTTTCTTTTGGAATTTACTAAAAGAAATGCTTTAAAAGAAGAAAGGGAATTTTTCTTTGAATTTTTTATTTCGATTTTTCTTTTATTTTTGAAAGAAAGACTTCTTAAAATTCCTTTTCTTTCGATTGGAGTTTCGGGAATTTTAGAAGTAAAAAGAAAAATATTTTTGTTTGAATCTTTATTTATTTATCTTTTCCTAAATAATAAAGAAAATATATATATATATATATATATATATATTTTTTTTTTTTTAATTTTGGATATTGCCTCTTAATTTTCGAAAGAGGGACTTTTTAAGAAAAAATGTTTTGAATTTTTGATCTTTTATTTATTTACAAAAGCACTTCTAAAAAAAGCGAAAATATTTTTGGATTCAATTCTCAAAGTTTTTTATGGATATTTAAAATAAAGACATCTAAAGAGCATTTTTTTTTTGTTTTTGATATTTTTTGGATTTTTTTTTTTTGAAAAAGACTTCAGAATGAAGGAAACCCGTATTTTCGGTTTTGATTTTTATTATTTTTTCTTTTTTCGCATGAAAGACATAAGAAATAAGGAAACCATTTTTTTTTTGAAGTTTAAAAACTACTTTTTTTTTTCGAATTTTCTAAGGAAAGATTTCTAAAGAAAGAACTAAAGGAAAATATTTTTGGATTTTTTTTTTTTGAAAATTGGGGTCGAACCGATGAGGTTTGTCTACGTATCTCACATCCGGTGAGAATCAAACCCGCGTAGTTCGGTCATAGAACTGAATTTGAAAACAAAACACTTTTTTTTTCCTTTTTTATTTATTCATTTTTTTAAATCGTTGGCAAAATAAAACGAATTATTTTTTTTTCATTTTAAAACACAAACTATTTTTGAAAACCAAATCACATTTTTCCTTTATTGGCAAATGAAGCAGAATATTTTTTTTTTTTCGAAAACGTTTTGTTTTTCAGTGGAGAATAAAACAAACTATTTTGAAAAATAAAACTTTTTTTTGACACATAAAAAAACTATAAAAATATCTTTTTCTTTTCGCTGGCAAATAAAATAGACTATTTCAAAAATAAAATTTCTTTTTTTTTTCTTTTCATCGGCAAATAAAAATAAATATATATGTTTTTTCCATTTTCTCAAAAATCCAACAGAGTTTCGACACTACTTGGACATTGGTTTTATTTTTTTTTTTTAAATGAGTAGTTATCTCTCTACACGGTTATTTTTCTCTTTTTTTTCACAATTTTTCAATATTCCCAATTTCAGAAACCGGTCAGCATGCAAGTCCGAAGCAAATAAATGCACAAGTAGCAAGTAAGATGCATCAAGGTGGTCTTTTCATTTAGGGTACACCTGTCCTAGACGGACCCAACCCCTGTGTTGAGTCCCCTAAGTCAGATGCACATGAGGCAAATAAACGTTCCTACTAGGGATCCGGCATGAAGCTTTGTTATTCTAGGTTTAAAACCTGGGTTTATTGTTCTAGACCTGGCTTACCCGAGCGGACAACTCGAGCCGAGGAGGGTCAGTGTACCGGTAGCATTGCTTTCCGGCTTAACTGGTGGTGCTCCCCGCCTAAAACATGTGTGACTAAAATCCTTCACCGGGTGCCAGGCACCTCGGCTATCTCAAAGAAAGCAGGCTATGTCATGCAAATGCCCAATTTTATTTTCAAGAAGACCAGAGGGGGTGCGTAAGAAGACAGTTTATATACACAGTTCAAAATTATCAAAGCGGTAAAAAGCAATATTTAGCACATTTAAGACAAACATATAATAAAGATCAGATAATAAATAAGCCAAACACAATAATTATTCCAAGCTCGAATTCTTAAACCCTAAACCAGTGGTTCTGGGCCAGTATGTCCCCAGCAGAGTCGCCAGATCTGTCACACCTCCTTTTTACACACCACCCCCGAAGGATGAAATGTATGAGGGAGTTTTTCCATTTAAAGTGACATTATTCGAAATGGAATTATTTATTCAATTCAGAGTCGCCACTTGGGAAAGATTTGGCTTTTGGTGTCCCACGTCACCGGTTTATCTTGAATCCCAAATCGAGGAAATTTCCGACTTTCCAAATGAAGTCTGCAAACTAGAAATTCTAAGTAAGGAATTCTGTTGACCCGAGGGAAGGTGTTAGGCACCCCCGAATCCCGTGGTTCTAGCACGGTCGCTTAAACTATTATAAATGGCTTGGAATTTGATTTTAATACGTGTTGTAACTTATAGTATAATTTTATAATTATTTACCGCTTTTAAACTATTTTTACGAAAGTGAACATCGTTTAAAAAATGTATTTTCGGATCACGTCACATGAAATGCACCCAGATCCTCGACACATTCTTATTCAATATTTTTTGGATTTGGATTTGGGTTGCATGAAATGCACACCCGTATTTAGGAAGGTAAGATTATTAAAAACGCGCCTAAAAAAACTAACGTCTTTTTAGATTTATGGGAGGCCGTGAAATTCATTAAACGGCACGTCCCAATTTCTTAGTATTTTTAATTAAGCAATTAATGAGGGCCCCGCAATTTGTGCATTTTGTTTGGCGAGGCTCGTCTCATTATTTTATTTATAAGGGTAAAACCTAAAGCTACTATCATTTGCTATTATTTATTTGTCTCTAAAACAAAAGAAGAAGTCCTAAATAATTTGTTACTGGATTAAAGTGAACCGGCAGGAAAATTATACCCAAGTCTATATCAAAAGAATGGCCAATCTTGGCCCGGGTCCAAACGGAAAAGGGATTTCAGAATTGGACTCGGGCCTAACTGAATCTCCGTAAGTTTGAACTGGCTATCAAACCTTGGCTAACACATCATGCATACTTCTAGTTAACAAATGGAAATATGCTAAACTTCTTCAAATTATTCTAGCATGCATTCACTGATTCTGCAATAAAGGCAGGTAGTATGTGCTTGTTTCAATCAATAGGACACTGATTGTTTTATTTCCCATTTCATACTCAAATCTTCCTACCTAATTATCTAGATGGGTTGCTAGATGTTATTTAAGGAAAGAAAACAACTGGAAGCTCAAACTGAAATAACATACTAGTCCCAAGCGCAGGCTTCTAATGAATAAACTAAACGATTCAACTACGTGATCTTTCTATACGAACAAGCTAATAATTCGAATCCAAAGCAGTCCATGAATTTCGGAATAATAACATCGTTAAACTAATGCTCACATTCCTAATTTCAAAACTGGATTACTGAAACTAGCTTATTAAGTTGCAAAACCATTTGAACCCTTTTTTTTATTACTAAAGACAAATTAGGCTACCTTACCTTACACTATACATGCAATACCAATTAACTAAGGAATAATGAACCCAACAGTCACAATTTTAAACTAGATAATCCCCATTTCAGTTCAACTTTTAGTTTTGATTATACAAGGCCAATGCAAATTAAAGGCAAAACTAAACAAGCATGAAATGTCTAATATCTACTCTAATATGGCAACTTGAATACCTAAATTCCTGAATAGCATCCCATTTCAACTTCTTAGTTCAAAAGATTACATCAGCGGGTGTTTCAAATGTGTACCTGGAAGATTGAAACACCAATAAGAAGAAAAAGGAAATCAGCCGCAGCAACAGTTCCAGCAATCAAACAACAGCCCGCAACAGCAATCCAAGTCAAATTCAAAACCCAGAAGAGTTTTGAAAACTAAAAGAATTGGTAGAACAACCCCAAAAATAATACCAGAACTTAAGTTTGAACTCAGGGACTGAAATGCAGACAACCAATTTTCTTTTTAATGTAACAGTGGCCTTTCTTTACTCTTAAAACTGAAATGCTTAACATCATTTGATTTTCAAGAAATGATCTATCCAACCCTTAAAGAGAATGTCGCTCTGTGTGTATTCAAATCTTGAAAGTTGATAACTTTCAGAACTCTCTTCCTTAATGTCTTAGCTCTCCCAATTTCAAAATATTTTCTCAGTCTGTCCTCCGTGTATGTATCCCACAACGTCTAAAAAGAACTCCCCTCATATGTTTTTCAAACTCTTTTCCTTTCCTGATTTTAGGCAACTAGTGGACAATAAATTGACTTATTTTAAGCCTTAAAATCAGAAAGTTGTCCTCCACTACTAGTTATCTTTTAATTTAAACAACTACTGCACCCCCTACCCAAGTTAGCAGCCCCCTATTTCAATAATTGATATTCTTAGGCTAGGCTACCTAAGTTAACCCCTAAAGCTTTATGTTATTTAACCTCGGGATCGAAAATACTCGTACCCTGACTGTTAACCTCGGAACTGATCATCATGAAATAGCCCGGTTGACGCAACAAGCACGAGATTGACTCAACAGGCACGAGATTGACAAAACAGGCACGATATTGACAAAACAGGCACGAGATTGGCTCAACAGACATGAGACTGACTCAACAAGCAAGGTGTCGCCAGATCTGTCACACCTCCTTTTTACACACCACCCTCGAAGGATGAAATGTATGAGGGAGTTTTTCCATTTAAAGTGACATTATTCGAAATGGGATTATTTATTCAATTCAGAGTCGCCACTTGGGAAAGGTTTGGCCTTTGCTATCCCAAGTCACCAGTTTATCTTGAATCCCAAATTGAGGAAATTTCCGACTTTCCAAATGCAGTCTGCGAACCAGAAATTCTAAGTAAGGAATTCTGGTTACCCGAGGGAAGGTGTTAGGCACCCCCGAATCCCGTGGTTCTAGCACGGTCGCATAAACTGTTATAAATGGCTTGGAATCTGATTTTAATACGTGTTGTAACTTACAGTGTAATTTTATAATTATTTACCGCTTTTAAACTATTTTTACGAAAGTGAACATCGTTTAAAAAACGTGTTTTCGGATCACGTCACATAAAATGCACCCGGATCCTCGACACATTCTTATTCAATATTTTTTGGATTTGGATTTGGGTTGCATGAAATGCACACCCGTATTTAGGAAGATAAGATTATTAAAAACGCGCCTAAAGTAACTAACGTCTTTTTAGCTTTATGGGAGGCCGTGAAATTCATTAAACGGCACGCCCCAAGTTCTAAGTATTTTTAATTAAGCAACTAATGAGGGCCCCGCAATTTGTGCATTTTATTTGGCGAGGCTCGTCTCATTATTTTATTTAAAAGGGTAAAACCTAAAGCTACTATGATTTGCTATTTTTTATTTGTCTCTAAAACAAAAGAAGAAGTCCTAATTAATTTGTTACTGGATTAAAGCAAACCGGCAGGAAAATTATACCCAAGTCTATATCAAAAGAATGGCCAATCTTGGCCCGGGTCCAAACGGAAAGGGGATTTCAGAACTGGACTTGGGCCTGACTGAATCTCCATCAGTTTGAACAGGCTATCAAACCTTGGCTAACACATTATGCATACTTCTAGTTCACAAATGGAAATATGCTAAACTTCTTCAAATTATTCTAGCATGCGTTCACTGATTTTGCAATAAAGGCAGGTAGTATGTGCTTATTTCAATCAATAGGACACTGATTGTTTTATTTCCCATTTCATACTCAAATCTTCCTACCCAATTATCTACCGATGGGTTGCTAGATGTTATTTAAGGAAAGAAAACAACTGGAAGCTCAAACTGAAATCAACATACTAGTCCCAAGCGCAGGCTTCTAATGAATAAACTAAACGATTCAACTACGTGATCTTTTCTATACGAACAAGCTAACAATTCGAATCCAAAGCAGTCCATGAATTTCGGAATAATAACATCGTTAAACTAATGCTCACATTCCTGATTTCAAAACTGGATTACTGAAACTAGCTTATTAAGTTGCAAAACCATTTGAACCCTTTTTTTTATTACTAAAGACAAATTAGGCTACCTTACCTTACACTATACATGCAATACCAATTAACTAAGGAATAATGAACCCAACAGTCACAATTTTAAACTAGATAATCCCCATTTCAGTTCAACTTTTAGTTTTGATTATACAAGGCCAATGCAAATTAAAGGCAAAACTAAACAAGCATGAAATGTCTAATATCTACTCTAATATGGCAACTTGAATACCTAAATTCCTGAATAGCATCCCATTTCAACTTCTTAGTTCAAAAGATTACATCAGCGGGTGTTTCAAATGTGTACCTGGAAGATTGAAACACCAATAAGAAGAAAAAGGAAATCAGCCGCAGCAACAGTTCCAGCAATCAAACAACAGCCCGCAACAGCAATCCAAGTCAAATTCAAAACCCAGAAGAGTTTTGAAAACTAAAAGAATTGGTAGAACAACCCCAAAAATAATACCAGAACTTAAGTTTGAACTCAGGGACTGAAATGCAGACAACCAATTTTCTTTTTAATGTAACAGTGGCCTTTCTTTACTCTTAAAACTGAAATGCTTAACATCATTTGATTTTCAAGAAATGATCTATCCAACCCTTAAAGAGAATGTCGCTCTGTGTGTATTCAAATCTTGAAAGTTGATAACTTTCAGAACTCTCTTCCTTAATGTCTTAGCTCTCCCAATTTCAAAATATTTTCTCAGTCTGTCCTCCGTGTATGTATCCCACAACGTCTAAAAAGAACTCCCCTCATATGTTTTTCAAACTCTTTTCCTTTCCTGATTTTAGGCAACTAGTGGACAATAAATTGACTTATTTTAAGCCTTAAAATCAGAAAGTTGTCCTCCACTACTAGTTATCTTTTAATTTAAACAACTACTGCACCCCCTACCCAAGTTAGCAGCCCCCTATTTCAATAATTGATATTCTTAGGCTAGGCTACCTAAGTTAACCCCTAAAGCTTTATGTTATTTAACCTCGGGATCGAAAATACTCGTACCCTGACTGTTAACCTCGGAACTGATCATCATGAAATAGCCCGGTTGACGCAACAAGCACGAGATTGACTCAACAGGCACGAGATTGACAAAACAGGCACGATATTGACAAAACAGGCACGAGATTGGCTCAACAGACATGAGACTGACTCAACAAGCAAGGTGTCGCCAGATCTGTCACACCTCCTTTTTACACACCACCCTCGAAGGATGAAATGTATGAGGGAGTTTTTCCATTTAAAGTGACATTATTCGAAATGGGATTATTTATTCAATTCAGAGTCGCCACTTGGGAAAGGTTTGGCCTTTGCTATCCCAAGTCACCAGTTTATCTTGAATCCCAAATTGAGGAAATTTCCGACTTTCCAAATGCAGTCTGCGAACCAGAAATTCTAAGTAAGGAATTCTGGTTACCCGAGGGAAGGTGTTAGGCACCCCCGAATCCCGTGGTTCTAGCACAGTCGCATAAACTGTTATAAATGGCTTGGAATCTGATTTTAATACGTGTTGTAACTTATAGTGCAATTTTATAATTATTTACCGCTTTTAAACTATTTTTACGAAAGTGAACATCGTTTAAAAAATGTGTTTTCGGATCACGTCACATAAAATGCACCCGGATCCTCGACACATTCTTATTCAATGTTTTTTGGATTTGGATTTGGGTTGCATGAAATGCACACCCGTATTTAGGAAGGTAAGATTATTAAAAACGCGCCTAAAGTAACTAACATCTTTTTAGCTTTATGGGAGGCCGTGAAATTCATTAAACGACACGCCCCAAGTTCTAAGTATTTTTAATTAAGCAATTAATGAGGGTCCCGCAATTTGTGCATTTTGTTTGGCGAGGCTCGTCTCATTATTTTATTTAAAAGGGTAAAAACTAAAGCTACTATCATTTGCTATTATTTATTTGTCTCTAAAATAAAAGAAGAAGTCCTAAATAATTTGTTACTGGATTAAAGTGAACCGGCAGGAAAAGTATACCCAAGTCTATATCAAAAGAATGGCCAATCTTGGCCCAGGTCCAAACGGAAAAGGGATTTCAGAATTGGACTCGGGCCTAACTGAATCTCCGTAAGTTTGAACAGGCTATCATACCTTGGCTAATACATCATGCATACTTCTAGTTAACAAATGGAAATATGCTAAACTCCTTCAAATTATTCTAGCATGCATTCACTGATTCTGAAATAAAGGCAGGTAGTATGTGCTTGTTTCAATCAATAGGACACTGATTGTTTTATTTCCCATTTCGTACTCAAACTTCCTACCCAATTATCTAGATGGGTTGCTAGATGTTATTTAAGAAAAGAAAACAACTGAAAGCTCAAACTAAAATAACATACTAGTCCCAAGCGCAGGCTTCTAATGAATAAACTAAACGATTCAACTATGTGATCTTTCTATACGAACAAGCTAACAATTCGAATCCAAAGCAGTCCATGAATTTCGGAATAATAACATCGTTAAACTAATGCTCACATTTCTGATTTTAAAACTGGATTACTGAAACTAGCTTATTAAGTTGCAAAACCATTTGAACCCTTTTTTTTATTACTAAAGACAAATTAAGCTACCTTACCTTACACTATACATACAATACCAATTAACTAAGGAATAATGAACCCAACAGTCACAATTTTATACTAGATAATCCCCATTTCAGTTCAACTTTTAGTTTTGATTATACAAGGCCAATGCAAATTAAAGGCAAAACTAAACAAGCATGAAATGTCTAATATCTACTCCAATATGGCAACTTGAATACGCAAATTCCTGAATAGCATTCCATTTCAACTTCTTAGTTCAAAATATTACATCAGCGGATGTTTCAAATATGTACCTGGAAGATTGATACACCAATAAGAAGAAAAAGGAAATCGGCCGTAGCAACAGTTCCAGCAATCAAACAACAGTCCGCAACAGCAATCCAAGTCAAATTCAAAGTCCGGAAGAGTTTTGAAAACTAAAAGAATTGGTAGAACAACCCCAAAAATAATACAAGAACTTAAGTTTGAACTCAAGGGCTAAAATGCAAACAACAAGTTTTCTTTTTAATGTAACAGTGGCCTTTCTTTACTTTTAAAACTGAAATGCTTAACAGTTTTTGATTTTCAAGAAATGATCTATCCAACCCTTAAAGCGAATGTCGCTCTGTGTGTATTCAAATCTTGAAAGTTGATAACTTTCAGAACTCTCTTCCTTAAGGTCTTAGCTCTCCCAATTTCAGAATATTTTCTCAGTCTGCCTCCGTGTGTATCCCCCAACGTCTAAAAAGAACTCCCCTTATATGTTTTTCAAACTCTTTTCCTTTCCTGATTTTAGGCAACTAGTGGACAATAAATTAACTTATTTTAAGCCTTAAAATCAGAAAGTTGTCCTCCACTACTAGTTGTCTTTTAATTTAAACAACTACTGCACCCCCTACCCAAGTTAGCAGCCCCCTATTTCAATAATTGACATTCTTAGGCTAGGCTACCTAAGTTAACCCCTAAAGTTTTATGTTATTTAACCTCGGGACCGAACATACTCGTACCCTGCCTGTTAACCTCGGAACTGATCATCATGAAATAGCCCGGTTGACGCAACAGGCATGAGATTGACTCAACAGGCACGAGATTGACAAAACAGGCACGAGATTGACAAAACAGGCACGAGATTGGCTCAACAGACACGAGACTGACTCAACAAGCAAGGTGTCGCCAGATCTGTCACACCTCCTTTTTACACACCACCCCCGAAGGATGAAATGTATTTTCCATTTAAAGTGACATTATTCAAAATGGGATTATTTATTCAATTCAGAGTCGCCACTTGGGAAAGGTTTGGCTTTTGGTGTCCCAAGTCACCGGTTTATCTTGAATCCCAAATCGAGGAAATTTCCGACTTTCCAAATGAAGTCTACGAACCAGAAATTCTAAATAAGGAATTCTGTTGACCCGAGGGAAGGTGTTAGGCACCCCCGAATCTCGTGGTTCTAGCACGGTCGCTTAAACTGTTATAAATAGCTTGGAATCTGATTTTAATACGTGTTGTAACTTATAGTTCAATTTTATAATTATTTACCGCTTTTAAACTATTTTTACAAAAGTGAACATCGTTTAAAAAACGTGTTTTCGGATCACGTCACATGAAATGCACCCGGATCCTCGACACATTCTTATTCAATGTTTTTTGGATTTGGATTTGGGTTGCATGAAATGCACACCCGTATTTAGGAAGGTAAGATTATTAAAAACGCGCCTAAAGTTACTAACGTCTTTTTAGCTTTATGGGAGGCCGTGAAATTCATTAAACGGCACGCCCCAAGTTCTAAGTATTTTTAATTAAGCAATTAATGAGGGCCCCGCAATTTGTGCATTTTGTTTGGCGAGGCTCGTCTCATTATTTTATTTAAAAGGGTAAAATCTAAAGCTACTATCATTTGCTATTATTTATTTGTCTCTAAAACAAAAGAAGAAGTCCTAAATAATTTGTTACTGGATTAAAGTGAACTGGCAGGAAAATTATACCCAAGTGTATATCAAAAGAATGGCCAATCTTGGCCCAGGTCCAAACGGAAAAGGGATTTCAGAATTGGACTCGGGCCTAACTGAATCTCCGTAAGTTTGAACAGGCTATCATACCTTGGCTAATACATCATGCATACTTCTAGTTAACAAATGGAAATATGCTAAACTCCTTCAAATTATTCTAGCATGCATTCACCGATTCTGCAATAAAGGCAGGTAGTATGTGCTTGTTTCAATCAATAGGACACTGATTGTTTTATTTTCCATTTCATACTCAAATCTTCCTACCCAATTATATAGATGGGTTGCTAGATGTTATTTAAGAAAAGAAAACAACTGGAAGCTCAAACTGAAATAACATACTAGTCCCAAGCACAGGCTTCTAATGAATAAACTAAACGATTCAACTACGTGATCTTTCTATACGAACAAGCTAACAATTCGAATCCAAAGCAGTCCATGAATTTCGGAATAATAACATCGTTAAACTAATGCTCACATTCCTGATTTCAAAACTGGATTACTGAAACTAGCTTATTAAGTTGCAAAATCATTTGAACCCTTTTTTATTACTAAAGACAAATTAAGCTACCTTACCTTACACTATACATACAATACCAATTAACTAAGGAATAATGAACCCAACAGTCACAATTTTATACTAGATAATCCCCATTTCAGTTCAACTTTTAGTTTTGATTATACAAGGCCAATGCAAATTAAAGGCAAAACTAAACAAGCATGAAATGTCTAATATCTACTCCAATATGGCAACTTGAATACGCAAATTCCTGAATAGCATCCCATTTCAACTTCTTAGTTCAAAATATTACATCAGCTGGTGTTTCAAATGTGTACCTGGAAGATTGAAATGCCAATAAGAAGAAAAAGGAAATCAGCCGCAGCAACAGTTCCAGCAATCAAACAACAGTCCGCAACAGCAATCCAAGTCAAATTCAAAGCCTAGAAGAGTTTGAAAAACTAAAAGAATTGGTAGAACAACCCCAAAAATAATACCAGAACTTAAGTTTGAACTCAGGGACTGAAATGGAAACAACCAATTTTCTTTTTAATGTAACAGTGACCTTTCTTTACTCTTAAAACTGAAATGCTTAACAGCTTTTGATTTTCAAGAAATGATCTATCCAACCCTTAAAGGAATGCCGCTCTGTGTGTATTCAAATCTTGAAAGTTGATAACTTTCAGAACTCTCTTCCTTAAGGTCTTAGCTCTCCCAATTTCAGAATATTTTCTCAGTCTGTCCTCCGTGTGTGTATCCCCCAACGTCTTAAAGAACTCCCCTTATATGTTTTTCAAACTCTTTTCCTTTCCTGATTTTAGGCAACTGGTGGAAAATAAATTGACTTATTTTAAGCCTTAAAATCAGAAAGTTGTCCTCCACTACTAGTTGTCTTTTAATTTAAACAACTACTGCAACCCCTACCCAAGTTAGCAGCCCCCTATTTCAATAATTGACATTCTTAGGCTAGGCTACCTAAGTTAACCCCTAAAATTTTATGTTATTTAACCTCGGGACCGAACATACTCGTACCCTGCCTGTTAACCTCGAAACTGATCATCATGAAATAGCCCGGTTGACGCAACAGGCACGAGATTGACTCAACAGGCACGAGATTGATAAAACAGGCACGAGATTGACAAAACAGGCACGAGATTGGCTCAACAGACACGAGACTGACTCAACAAGTAAGGTATTGACCCAACAGGCACGGGTTTGTCTTAACAGGTAGGAGGTTGACTCAACAGGCACGGGATTGACTCAACGGGCAAGGGACTGACTCAACAAACATGGGATTGACTTAACATGCACGTCACAAGTAAATCAATGCAGAGCTTGCCTTTTAAGATAAATAGGTTCATCCTTTCCTTTCTTCTAAGCATGACTCATATTGGTTACTACTAAAAAAATATTCAGTGGCTCATTGCATGAATGTGACATTACAAAGAAACATGTTATAACAACTAGACACATTGCGTAGCAGGAAGATACATAACACAATCTATACCATTTCTCTATAAAAAATGTAAAATTAAATCCTGCATGCAAATGCAACATATTTTTTTTTGTATTTTTTATTAATTAAATAAAATAAACATGCAAGGAAAAATGCAAACAATAAATCCAAAAATCCACAAAAATTGCAAACAACACAAAAATTATTTTATTTTGAATTTTTGGGAGTAATTCTCATATAGGGTAAAAATCACGTGCTCACACATAGCAAAAGTATAAATTTTTTCCTAGAAATCCTTGTAAAATCAACTTGTCAACTTGCATGAAATCTTCAAAACCTACATCTTGACATGCAAACTAAGTATCCAAAACGTGTGAAAAATATAAAATATTCTATGAAAAAAGCTACAAGGATGAACTAGAAAAATTGTTAAAAGCATTATCTAAATTAAGAGTAGTAGTAATTTAACCACTCACATGTCCGATTCTATCAAGTGTAATATATGCACCTTCAAAATTGGA
This sequence comes from Nicotiana glauca, assembly GCA_026770625.1. NCBI lineage: Eukaryota > Viridiplantae > Streptophyta > Magnoliopsida > Solanales > Solanaceae > Nicotiana > Nicotiana glauca. The sequence continues at coordinate 30,023 of MU771635.1, read as the reverse complement.
AAAATCAAGAAAAAGGGGATACAAAAAATATTAACGATAATAAATTAGAATGTCAAGCAAACGATGTTAGAGTAGAAGCTGACATTCTTTTATCATTGACACAAAGTATTGAACATAACAAAACTTTATAAAATTGATCATTAAACACTAAGAAACATGAAGCTGAAATTTAACATGACATGGATCCAAACTCCAGTCTATATATAATGTTGAGATCAACTATTTCAAGCTAATCCATAAACAATTACCAAATGTGCTAACTATATAAAACGACAGGTTCATTTAAATAGGATCAAATCTCGAAATAAACTAGAAGACATAACAATTTTCTAAGATGTACAATCAAATAAGAAACGTAAAACAAGAAAGAGTCCCCAAAACTGATCATGTCATTGAGTGCGGGGAGCATAATAAAAGACTCAATATGAAATTACATGATTGGTAATTGTCACGACCCGGATTTTCCACCATCGGAAATCGTGATGGCGCCTACTAATAGGAGCTAGACAAGCCAATTAATTTAACACTTCTCTTAACAACATTAACCATATAAGGAAAAGACGAGACAATTAACATAAAAGCAGAAGTCTTAAAACATATATAACTGAAAATAGGTGCGGAAGTTCAATAACATCTCTACCCAGATCCGTGTCACTAACTCACGAACTACTAAAGAGTGCTAACAACAAGTCCGAATAGAAGTACATCAATATTTATCTCGGTACAAGGAAAACAAACTAAAAACATAGAAGGGACTCCGGCCTACGGATGCCAGCTAGGCTACCTTTAAAGTCCCTGGACTGAAGTCAGCTCCCAATCAACTACTGTTGTGGTCCAAAAGCTGCTCCGGTACCGTGATTTGTGCAAAAGAGCACAGAAATATAGCATCAGCACAACCGACCCCATGTGGTGGTAAGTGCCTGGCCTAACCCCGGCGAAATAGTGACGAGGCTAGACAGGACTACCAAACCAACCTGTGCAGTTATATATATATATATATATATATATATATATATATATATATATATATGCAATAAAAGGAAAGAATACAGAAATTAAAAAGTTAAGAGTGAGGGAGCACACTATGGGGGAAGTACAGTCCGGATATAAGTCAGCAATTTATACAATAAACCGTGCAATAACAATAATTAATGAGAGCAGGAAAATTAACAGTTGCACGGCATTAACCTTCGTGCTTTTACTCTTATTCTCACCAAAAGCAATCAAATAAAGTGCATGGCATCAACCTTCATATTTTTCCTCACATAACTCTCATATCATGGCATGGAATAATCCTTCGTGCAATTGTAATCAAATCAGGGCACGGAATGTTCCTACGTGCATAAATAATCAAAACATGGCACGGAATGACCCTTCGTGCAAATATAATCAAAACATGGCACGGAATGACCCTTCGTGCAAATATAATCAAAACATGGCACGGAATGACCCTTCGTGCAAATATAATCAAAACATGGCCCAGAATGACCTTTCGTTCAAATATAATCAATACATGGCACGGAATGACTCTTCGTGCAAATATAATCAAAATCTGGCACGGAATGACCCTTGGTGCATTATCACTCTTCCTCATCCAAACAGTAATCACAACCAAACGGGGCGAGGGGATAGACAAATAATAAGAAACGTCCTGGTAAGGGAAAACACAAGTAAACAGCTAAATCTCGGCAAGGGAGCAACAACAATAACTTTCACATCCCGGCAAGGGAGATAATCAATATACTCAAACCATCCCGGCAAGGGATTAATCATATCTCTTTCTATTTCTTTCATTTCTTACTCAATAGTCTTTTTTATCATTCGAGCCAATGCTCCAAAGAACTTACAATTCATAATTAGTCTCCGTACTCTTCACATTACATAGAATTCATCAATTAAGCATGAAAGAGTCGCAACAAAATCATATTACGTACAAGTAAGGACTCACGGTCATGCTAGACACCAATGTATAGATACTCGTCACCATGCCTATACACCATACTCAACATTTAGAAATTAGCAAACCAATACTCTAATCCTATTCCCTCAAGCGAAAATTAGATCAAACACTTACCTTAAATGCTCCAAATTCAACTCAAGCCTCTAGTATAGCTTTACCCCTCAAATTCGGCTCCAACTCAGTCAAATCTATGAAATAATGACTTTACAATATTAATAATAGCTAAACAAACTAAACCCAATGCCTAAATATGAATTTCTAAGCTTTCTTCCCAAAAATTCCAAGATCAACGCAGGCCCGCTTGGTCAAAACCCGAGGTTCGAACCAATTCCATGTCACCCATTCCCCCACGAGCCCGGATAACAACTTTTTTTCAAATTCGACCCCAAAACGAGGTCTAAATCAAAGAAAATTGAAAAGCTCTAATTCTACCCTTTTCCCCCAATTTACACCTTAAATTACATGATTTAGTCTAGGAATTTGATAAATGATGATAGAAAATTAAGAAAACGAGTTACATAATACTTACCCAAGAAGATTTGGTGAAGAAGAGCTCTAAAGATCGCCTATGGGCTATGGAGAAGATGAGTTCGTGTATTTTGGGTGAAAAATCCCGTCAATGTTCTGTTTTGGGGTATTTAAAATCACTGGGCAAAAATGCCCTATGTGATCGCGGAAGAAGGCTTGCGATCGCATAGGGTCAGGAAATTTGGTTTTGGGGATCGCATGAAGACTAATGCGAGCGCATAGAAGAAATAGACCCCCACTTCGGATTCTTGGTTTTTATACTAAGCGAACGCGAGAAGTTAATGCGATCCCATTGAACAAGGTAGCTGCTCTACGCTATCGCAGGAGGCTATATGCGATCGTATTGAACAAAAAGGGGTACCTGAAATTTTAACCTTATGCGATCGCGGGGATACCTATGCGATCGCATAGCACTGGGTAGCAGCATACCAGAACTGAAAACTTCTGCAACTATTTTAAGTTCTAAAACACCCCGACACACCTCTGAAACACTCCCGAGCCCTCGGGGCTCTTAACCAAACACACACACTAACTCAACAACATCCTACGAACTTAATCATGTGATTAAATCGCCAAATTAACATCATAAATGAGGAATCAAACCTCAAAATCATCACTTTTTCATCAAACTTCATAGCCTTCAAAATTTAGATATTTAGGTCTGAAACACGTCAAACGTCGTCCGATTTCAACTAAATTTTATAGAAAGCACTTAGACCATATATAAGACTTGTACCGGGCGTCAGAACCAAAATACGATCCCGATACCAGGGTCTTTTAATCAATTTTCATTTCCATTTTCCTTAATAATTTCAGAAAAATAATTTCACAGAAAAATTCTTTTCTCGGGCTCTAGACCTCAAAATTCGACTCCGGGCACATTCTCGAGTCCCATATTTTTCTACGGACCCTTCGGGACCGTCAAATCACGTGTCCGGGTTCGTTTACCAAAAATGTTGACCAAAATCAATTTTAATCATTTTAAAGCCACATTTTGAAATTTTTCACAGAATTTAACATATAAGTTTTTCGGCTACGCGCCCGAACTACGCACGCAAATTGAGGTAAGTAAAAATGAGGTTTCCAAGGCCTCGAAAGCACGGGATGAAAAAGAAAACAGGTGATGACCCTTTGGGTCGTCACATTCTCCACCTCTAAAACAATCGTTCGTCCTCGAACGGATAAAAAGAAATAAGTACCTGAGTCGGGAAATAGATGTGGATAACGGCTCCGCATATAAGACTCAGACTCCCAGGTCGATGCTCAGGAGGCTGACCTCTCCACTGGACACGCACTGAAGGAAAACTTTTTGACCTCAACTGTCGAACTTACCGGTCTAGAATAGCTACCGGCTCCTCCTCATAAGATAGAACCTTGTCCCACTGGACAGTGCTGAAGTCTAACATGTGGGCTGGATCGTCTTGGTACCTCCGAAGCATGGACACATAAAACACTGGATACATGGCTGACAAGCTGGGCCGCAAGGCAAGTCTGTAAGCCACCTCTCCCATACGATCAAGAATCTTAAATGGGCCAATGAACCTAGGGCTAAGCTTACCCTTCTTCCCAAATCTCATCACGCCCTTCATAGGCGATACTCGGAGCAAGATCCGCTCACCAACCATGAAAGCTACATCTCGAACCTTACGATCCGCATAACTCTTTTACCGCGACTGAGCTGAACAAAGCCTGTCCTGAATGATCTTGACCTTGTCCAAGGCATCCTGAACTAAATCTGTACCCAATACCTGAGCCTCTCCCGGCTCAAACCATTCGACTGGAGACCGACATCGCCTACCATACAACGCCTCATATGGAGCCATCTGAATGCTGGACTGGTAGCTGTTGTTGTAGGCAAACTCTACTAAAGGCAGAAACTGGTCCCACGAGCCTCCAAAATCATTGACACAGGCTCGGAGCATATCCTCCAATATCTGAATAGTCCTCTCGGACTGGCCGTCCGTCTGAGGATGGAACGCTGTGCTCAACTGAAACTGGGTGCCCAACTCCTGCTAAACTGCTCTCCAGAAGCGCGAGGTAAACTGCGTACCTTGGTCCAAAATAATAGATACCAGCACCCCATGAAGGCGAACAATCTCTCGGATGTAGATCTCAGCTAACCTCTCCGATGAATAAGTGGTTGCAACAGGAATAAAATGCGTTGACTTGGTTAGCCTATCAACAATGACCCAAATAGAATCAAACTTCTTCCGAGTCATCGGAAGTCTAGTAACGAAATCCATGGTAACCCTCTCCCACTTCCACTGGGGAAGCTCAATCCTTTGAAACAAACCATCAGGCCTCTGATGCTCATACTTAACCTGCTGACAGTTCAGAAATCGAGCCACATATGCATCAACATCTTTCTTCATCCTAAGTCACCAATAATGCTGCCACAAGTCCTGATACATCTTCACGGCGCCCGGGTGAATAGAATACCGAAAACTATGGGCCTCCGCTAAGATCAACTCTCGAATACCATCGACATTGGGAACACATACTCGCCCCTGCAACCTCAAAACACCATCCGCATCTAAAGTCACCTTCGTGGCACCTCCACGCTGCACAGTGTCTCTCAGGACACATAAATGAGGATCATCAAACTGCCGATCACGGATACGCTCCAATAATGAAGAACGAGCGACCGTGCAAGCTAACACTCTGCTAGGCTCAGAAATGTCCAACCTCACAAACCGATTGGCCAAGGCCTGAATATCCAAAGCAAGCGGTCTCTGGCTGACCGGAATATAAGCAAGACTACACATGCTGGCGGACTTTCTACTTAATGCATCGGCCACCACATTGGCTCTCCCCAGGTGATACAAAATAGTAACATCATAATCCTTCAATAGCTCCAACCACCTCGTCTGCCTCAAGTTTAACTCCTTCTGCTTGAACAAGTACTGCAGACTCTTGTGATCAGTGTACACCTCACACGTCACACCATATAGGTAATGCCTCTAAATCTTCAAAGCATGAACAATGGCTGCCAACTCTAGATCATAAACCGGATAATTTTTCTCGTGGATCTTTAACTGCCTCGAAGCATAAGCAATGACTCTACCATCCTGCATCAATACCGCACCAAGCACAATACGGGAAGCATCACAATAAACTGTATAAGGCCTGAGCCTATGGGCAAAGCCAATATCGGTGTCGTAGTCAGAGCTGTCTTAAGCTTCTGAAAGCTCACCTCACACTCGTCTGACCATCTGAACTGGGCACCCTTCTGAGTCAATTTGGTTATCGGGGCTGCAATAGATGAAAATTCCTCCACAAATCGACGGTAATAACCTGCTAACCCCAAGAAACTCCGAATCCCAATATCTGATGTTGGTCGAGGCCACTTCTTGACTGCTTCAATCTTCTTTGGGTCCACCTAAATACCCTCTACTGATACAACATGACCCAAAAATGTAACCGAACTTAACTAGAACTCGTACTTCAAGAACTTAGCATATAACTGACTATCCTTCAGAGTCTGAAAAACCACTCTGAGATGCTGCTCGTGCTCCTCCTGGCTGCGGGAGTACACCAGAATATCATCAATAAAGACTATCATGAACAAGTCTAAATAATGCCTAAACACTCGGTTCATCAACTCTATAAATGTTGCTGGGGCACTGGTCAACCCAAATGACATGACCATAAACTCATAATGCACATACCGAGTGCAGAATGCTATCTTAGGGACATCAAACGCCCTAATCCTCAGTTGATGGTAGCCAGATCTCAGGTCTATCTTTGAAAACACCCTTGCACCCTGAAGCTGGTCAAACAAATCAGCAATCCTCAGCAGTGGATACTTGTTCTTAATCGTCACTTTGTTTAATTACCGGTAATCAATGCACATCCTCATCGATCCATCCTTTTACTTCACAAATAACACCGGCGCACCCCAAGGAGAAACACTAGGTCTGATAAAACCCTTGTTTAGAAATTCTTACAACTGGTCCTGTAACTCCTTCAACTCTGGCAGGGCCATGCGATACGGCGAAATGGAAATGGGCTGAGTGCCCGGAGCCAGATCAATACAGAAATTAATATCCCTGTAGGGCAACATACCCGGCAGGTCTGAAGGAAAAACCTCGAGGAATTCCCAAACAATAGGAACAGAATCAATAGAAGGAACCTCTGTGCTAGAATCGCGAACATACGCCAGATAAGCTAAACACCCCTTCTCGACCATACGCCGAGCCTTCACATATGAAATAACACTGCGGGTGGCATGACCTGGGGTCCCTATCCACTTCAATCAGGGTAAATCTGGAAAAACCAAGTGCACGGTCTTGGCGTGATAATCCAAGATAGCATGATACGGGGACAACCAATCCATCCCTAATATAACATCGAAATCAACCATGTCTAAGAGCAATAAATCAACACGGGTCTCAAGACCCTCAAACACTACCATATAGGAACGATGAACTCGGTCGACCACTATAGAATCACCCACCGGTGTAGATACATAAATAGGAATACCCAAAGCATCACTGGGTATAGCTAGGTAGGGCGCAAAATAGGACGACACATATGAATACATAGACCCAGACTCAAATAGCACTGAAGCATCCCTATCACAGACCAGAATAGTACCTGTAATAACCGCGTCTGAAAACTCAACATCTGGCCTGGCTAGCAAAGCATAACACCGGGGCTGGGCCCCACCTCCCTAAACCATGTCTCTGGGACGATCAACTACTGGTTGATCCCTACCTCTGGCGGTCCGAGCTCCACATCTACGATCTCTACCTCCACCTTTATGATCCCTACCTCCACCTCTAGCTGGCTGGGCAAGCTGTGGATCACCTGCCGCCTGTATCATGGGGCGAGGACGCTGTTGCTGAGAACTACTCGAGGCTTGAGGGCAAAATCTGACAATGTGACTCAGGTCACCACAACCATAACAATCCCTCGGCTGGTGAGACTGCTGGCCCTGTTGGCCTGAATGTCCTCCCCGAAAACTCTGAAGTGGCGGTGCACTGATGGGCTGCTGATCAGAATAATGCTGCTGAGAACCACCGCCGCCCGGAGTACCATGAAAGACCTGGAGTGTTGACTAAAAGGGTCTCGGTGAATTACCTCTACCATAAGAATCCCTACCTCCCGACGAGGTACCACTGAACCTACCACAATGATGAGGCCTCTTATCTAACACATGACCACCTTCCCGTGCAAGAGCCATCTCAACTCTGCGGGTCGCAGTGGCCGCCTCCTGAAAGAAATGTCGCTACCGGCTCCCATAGCTATCTTGAGACGGATCGGCTGAATCAATCCATCAATAAACATCCGCACCCTCTCTCGCTCTGTGGGGAGTATAACAATAGCATGGCATGCTAAATCAATGAACCGAGTCTCATACTGCATGACTATCATAGAGCCTTGTTGGAGGCGCTCGAACTGCCTGCGAAGTTCCTCTCGCTGAGTAACTGGGAGAAACTTCTCCAAAAACAACTCTGCAAACTGGTCCCAAGTCAATAATGGCGACCCTACTGGTCTGGATAAATAATAGTCCCTCCACCAAGTCTTGGCAGATCCTGCTAGTCGGAAGGTGGCGAAGTCGACCCCATTAGTCTCCACAATACCCATAGTCCGAAGGATCTCATGGCAGCTAAATAAGAAATCTTGTGGGTCCTCTGAAGAAGTACCGATGAAGGTGGTGGTGAAGATCTTGGAGAAGCTATCAAGCCTCCACAAAGCATCTGAGGACATAGCCACTCCACAGCTGGCCTGAGTCACAATACCTGGCTGAACTGCCACAGCTGGCTGAGCCACTAGAACCTGAGCCTGGGGAGCTACCTGCCATTAGAGCACGTGTAATAGGAGTCTGAACTCCTCCCCCAGCCTGAGAAGTGGTTGGTGCTACTTGAAGCAAACCCGCTCTAGTGACGCTCTCCATAAAGCCTGCCAGTCTGACCAAAGCGTCCTGAAGATCTGGGGTGACCATGAACCCTCCTGGGACCTGAGCTGGGCCCACCGAAGCTACTGGGGCTGTAACCTCCTCATAAGAATCAATATGAGGCTCCACCTCTAGGACTGCTGCCCGGGGCTGAGCTCTGCCCCGACCTTGGCCTCGGCCTCATCCTCTGCCCCTCATAGGAACTGTCACTGGGGGCTCGGGCTGCTGCGCGGTAGAAGAGGAAGCACGTGTTCTCGCCATCTGCGAAAGAACAGAGTAGAAAGACAATCAGTATTTGAGAAATAGAATCGCACGACAAGAAAGAATAAAGTGAAATTTTCCTAACTCCGTAGCCTCTGGGGATAAATATAGACGTCTCTGTACCGATCCCTCAGACTCTACCAAGTTTGTCCGTGAGTAGCGAGACCTATGTAACCTAAAGCTCTGACACCAACTTGTCACGACCCGGATTTTCCATCATCGGGAGTCGTGATGGCACCTACTAATAGGAGCTAGGCAAGCAAATTAATTTAACACTTCTCTTAACAACATTAACCATATAAGGAAAAGACGAGACAATTAACATAAAAGCAGAAGTCTTAAAACATATATAACTGAAATTAAGTGTGGAAGTTCAATAACATCTCTACCCAGATCCGGTATCACTAACTCACGAACTACTAAAGAGTGATAAAAATAAGTTTGAATAGAAGTACATCAATGTTTGTCTCGGTACAAGGAAAACAAACTAATAACGGAGAAGGGACTCCGGCCTGCGGACGCCAGCTAGGCAACCTCGAAAGTCCCTGGATTGAAGTCAGCTCCCAATCAACTACTTCTATGGTCCAAAAGCTGCTCCGGTACCGTGATCTGTGCAAAATAGCACAGAAGTGTAGCATCAGCACAACAGACCCCATGTGCTAGTAAGTGCCTGGCCTAACCCCGGCGAAGTAGTGACAAGGCTAGACAGGACTACCAAACCAACCTATGCAGTTCAATATATATATGCAATAAAAGGAAAGAATGCATAAATTAAATAGTTAAGAGGGAAGGGAGCATACTATGGGGGAAGTACAGTCCAGATATAAGTCAGCAATTTAAGCAAGAAATCGTGCAATAATAATAATTAATGAGAGTAGGAAAATTAACAGTTGCACAGCATTAACCTTCGTGCTTTTACTCTCATTCTCACCAAAATCAATCAAATAAAGTGCACAGCATCAACCTTCGTGCTTTTCCTCACATAACTCTCATATCATGGCACGGAATAATCCTTCGTGCAATTGTAATCAAATCAGGGCACGGAATGTTGCTTCGTGCGTAAATAATCAGAACATGGCACGGAATGACCCTTCGTGCAAATATAATCAAAACATGGAACGGAATGACCCTTGGTGCATTATCACTCTTCCTCACCCAAACAGTAATCACAACCAAACGGGGCGAGGGGATAGACAAATAATAAGAAACATCCCGGTAAGGGAAAACACAAGTAAACAGCTAAATCCCAAAAAGAGAGCAACAACAATAACTTTCACATCCCGGCAAGGGAGATAATCAATATACTCAAACCATCCCGGCAAGGGATTAATCATATCTCTTTCTATTTCTTTCATTTCGTACCCAATAGTCCTTTTTATCGTTGGAGTCAACGCTCCAAAGAACTTACAATTCATAATTAGTCTCCGTACTCTTCACATTACATAGAATTCATCAATTAAGCATGGAAGAGTCGCAACAAAATCAGATTACGTACAAGTAAGGACTCATGGTCATGCTAGACACCGGTGTATAGATACTCGTCACCATGCCTATACACCGTACGCAACATTTAGCAATTATCAAAAAAATACTCTAATCCTATTCCCTCAAGCCAAAGTTAGATCAAACACTTACCTTAAATGCTCCAAAGTCAATTCAAGACTCTAGTATAGCTTTACCCCTCAAATGCGGCTCCAACTCAGTCAAATCAATGAAATAATGACTTTACAATATTAATAATAGCTAAACAAACTAAACCCAATGCCTAAATATGAATTTCTAAGCTTTCTATCCAAAAATTCTAAAATCGACCCCGGGCCCGCTTGGTCAAAACCCGAGTTTTGAACCAATTCCATGTCACCTATTCCCCCACGAGCCCGGATATACAACTTGTTTTCAAATTCGACCCTAAAATGATGTCTAAATCAAAGAAAATTGAAAAGCCCTAATTCTACCCTTTTCCCCCAATTTACACCCTAAATTACATGATTTAGGTCTAGGAATTTGATAAATGATGATAGAAAATGAAAAAAATGAGTTAGATAATAATTACCCAAGAAGCTTTGGTGAAGAAGAGCTCTAAAGATCGCCTATGGGCTGTGGAGAAGATGAGTTCGCGTGTTTTGGGTTAAAAATCCAGTCAATGTTCTATTTTGGGGTATTTAAAATCACTGGGCAAAAATGCCCTATGCGATCGCGGAAGAAGGCTTGCGATCGCATTGGGTCAGGAAATTTGGCTATCGCTATCGTATGAAGACTAATGCGAACGCATAGAAGAAATAGACCCCCACTTTGGATTCTTGGTTTTTATACTATGCGAACGCAAGAAGGTAATGTGATCGCATTGAACAAGGTAGCTGCTCTATGCGATCGCAGGAGGCTCTATGCGATTGCATTGAACAAAAAGGGGTACCTGAAATTTTAACCTTATGCGATCGCGGGGATACCTATGTGATCGCATAGCACTGGGTAGCAGCATACCAGAACTGAAAACTCCTGCAACTATTTTTAAGTTCTAAAACACCCCGACACACTTCCGAAACACTCCCGAGCCCTCGGGGCTCTTAACCAAACACACACACTAACTCAACAACATCCTACGAACTTAATCATGCGATTAAATTGCCAAATTAACATCATAAACGAGGAATCAAACCTCAAAATCATCACTTTTTCATCAAACTTCATAGACTTCAAAATTTAGATATTTAGGTCCGAAACATGTCAAACGACGTCCGATTTCAACTAAAATTTTACAGAAAGTGCTTAAACCATATATAAGACTTGTACTGGGCGTCGGAAACAAAATACGATCCCGATACCATGGTCTTTTAATCAATTTTCATTTCTATTTTCCTTAATAATTTCAGAAAAATAATTTCACAGAAAAATTCTTTTCTCGGACTCTAGACCTCAGAATTCGACTCCGGACACATGCTCGAGTCCCCTATTTTTCAACGGACCCTCCGGGACCGTCAAATCACGTGACCGGGTCCGTTTACCAAAACTATTGACCAAAATCAACTTTAATCATTTTAAAGCCACATTTTGAAATTTTTCACAGAATTTAATATAAGTTTTTCAACTACGCGTCGGACTATGCACGCAAATCGAGGCAAGTAAAAATGAGGTTTTCAAGGCCTCAGAAGCACGGGATGAAAGAGAAAACAGGTGATGACCCTTTGGGTTGTCACATTCTCCACCTCCAAAACAATTGTTCATCCTCGAATGGACAAAAAGAAAGAAGTACCTGAGTCGGGAAATAGATGAGGATAACGGCTCCGCATACCAGACTCGGACTCCCAGGTCGATACCTCAGGAGGCTGACCTCTCCACTGGACGTGCACTAAAAGAAAACTCTTCGACCTCAACTGTTGAACTTGCCGGTCTAGAATAGCTACCGGCTCCTCCTCGTAAGACAGATCCTTGTCCAACTGGACAGTGTTGAAGTCTAACACGTGGACTAGATCACCTTGGTACCTCCAAAGCATTTTCAATTTCTCTCATTTTCAATTTCTCTGCTCACCGTCACCTTATGGTGCCTGTAGGTTTTCACCAATAAGACTTTCTCATTTTATTTTTCTCAGTTTGATTGTATCGAATTCCAACAATGGTGTTTCCCAATTCCAATGCCTTTGCTAATTGATCAGAAGGACTTGGACACGGTTTGGGTAAAAAGTATCTGGATGGAATTACAACTTTGGAACCGTTCAGGTAGGCTCATTGCCGAGCCATTATATCATCTGCCCCAGTTTCACTTTTTGGGGGAATTGGGATTTTTTTTTGGGTGTGACTGAACCCTAGAGAGATGCTGCCTACATATCCTTTCGGAATCAAGTCAGACGTAGTTCAGGGAAAATGTTTTGTTTTGTTGTTTTGTTTGTTTTTCTTTTTTCCTTTTTTTCATCATCATATTTCATTCATTTTTTCATTTTTTTTTCAATAGTACTTTCGGGTTCAAAAAGGGTAATCAAGGAAGAGTAACCGGTTCAAAGAGTTTGCGAAACATTGATAGTGTTTGGATAGCAAGAATGAAAGCCTTCGTTTTCCCAATTGAACAAAGTCATTGCTGCAGGAATTCTAGACATAGTACATTTTTATTGAATCCACATTTATAGCTGCTTCGGGATCATTTCCTTCGATATCGCCCAGATACAATGCTCCTCTCGACAATATCTTTCTGATGATGTATGGGCCCTTTCAATTAGGAGCAAATTTTCCTTTTGTTTCCTGGTGATGAGGAAGAATGCGCCTTAACACAAGTTGTCCTACTTCAAAATTCCTAGGCCGCACTTTCTTCTTATAAGCAGGGCCATTCTTTGTTGGTACAACTGCCCGTGGCAGACCACAGCCATCCACTTTTCATCAATCAAGGTTAGATGTTCCAGATGAGTCTTGACCCACTCAGTGTCCTCAATCTCGACTTCAACGATGATCCGAAGAGAACGGATTTCCACCTCTGGAGGTATTACAGCCTCAGTTCCGTAGACCAAAAGGTATGGGGTTGCGCCTACCAATGTGCGCACCATGGTACGAAATCCTAGTAATGCGAAAAGCAACTTTTCATTCCATTGCCTGGAGCTCTGAATCATCTTTCTCAAAATCTTCTTGATGTTCTTGTTTTCTTCTTCAACGGCACCATTGGCTTTGGGTCGATAGGGACTAGAGTTCCTATGCATTATTTTGAATTGTTCGCATATCTCTCCCATCAAATGACTATAGTTGCAGGAATGCCAGAACAGTAGATAAGGTTGGAGTGCACAAAATCTACCACAGCTTTCTTGGTGACCGATTTAAGATGATGGCTTCAACCCACTTCGCGAAGTAGTCAATGGTAACCAGTATGAATCTATGCCATTTGAGGCTTTCAGCTCGATCGGCCCAATGACGTCCATGCCCCAAGCGACAAATAGCCAAGGTGCTGACAAGGGATGTAGTTCTGTCGGAGGTGCATGAAGCAAATCACCGTGCACCTGACACTGATGGAACTTCCGAACAAAGCTGAAGCAGTCCTTTTCCATGGTTATCCAGTAGTAGCCCCTCGAAGGATTTTCTTTGCTAAAACATACCCGTTCATGTGGGGTCCGCACACTCCTACGTGTACTTCATGCATGATTTTTCCGGCCTATTTGGCATCAATACATCTTAACAAGTTGAGATCCGGGGTCCTTTTGTACAAGACCTCACCACTTAAGAAGAAACCACTCGCATGCCATCTAATGGTTCTCTTTTGGTCTCCACTGGCTTGCTTGGGGTATTCTTGTGTTTTTAGAAACCTTTTGATGTCATGGTACCATGGCTGGGTATTTGGTTCTACCTCAACCGTATTACAGTAACCATGCCTTTCCCTGATTTGGATTTCTAAGGGATCAATGTGGGTACTGCCTAGGTAGGGCGACATCGAGGCCAAAGTGGTGAGTGCATCGGCTAGTTCATTGTGACAATGAGTGATGTACCTGAACTCTATTGACTTGAACCGCTTGCTAAGATCTTCCACATGTTGTTGATAGGGAATAAGTTTAGCATCTCGAGTTTCCCATTATCCTTAGGCTTGCCGGATAATCAGATCTGAGTCTCCCATAATCAACAACTCTTCAACGTCCTAGTCGATTCCCATGTTCATACCCATAATGCAGGCTTTATACTCGGTGGTGTTGTTTGTACAGAAAAACCAAAGCTTGGTTGTGGCTGGATAATGCTAACCAGTGGGTGAGATCAAGATTGCCCCAATTCCCACACCTTTTGTGTTTACCGCTCCATCAAAGAACATCTTCCAAGCAGTAGTGTCCTCGAATATCACCTCGACTGAATTTACTTCTTCATCTGGGAAGTAATTTCTCAAAGGTTGGTATTCATCATCAACCAGATTCTCAGCCAAATGATCTGCCAATGCCTGGGCTTTCATTGTCGTGCGAGTGACATAGACTATGTCAAATTCAGTGAGTAGAATCTGCCATTTTTCTAATCTCCCTATGGGCATTGGTTTCTGGAATATGTATTTCAAAGGATCCAACCTGGATATAAGGTAAGTGGTGTAGGCTTGGAGATAATGTCTCAACTTCTGAGCGACCCAAGTTAAGGCACAACAGGTTCTTTCCAATAGAGTATACTTAGCTTCATAGCTGGTAAACTTCTTGCTCAGATAGTAGATCGCCTTTTCTTTCTTCGTGGTTACATCATGTTGCCCGAGGACACAGCCGAAAGAATTTTCCAAGACCGTCAGATACAAGAAAAAAGGCCTCCCTGGCTATAATGGGACCAAGACTGGTGGATTTGACGGATATTCTTTGATCTTATCAAAAGCTTCTTGACATTCATCCGTCCACTTGACTGTTGCATCTTTCTTCAGAAATTTGAATATGGGCTCATATGTAGACGTCAATTGAGCAATGAACCGGCTGATATAGTTTAATCTTCCCAACAAGATCATCACATCCTTCTTGGTTCTTAGAGGGGGCAAATCCCGGATATATTTTATTTTTGTTGGATCTAACTCGATACCTCTCCGGTTGACTATAAAGCCTAAAAGTTTGCCCGATAGGACTCCAAATGCACATTATTCAGCTTCAAATCATATTTGCACAACCGCTCAAAGAATTTTCTCAGTTCTCGAACAAGATCATCCTAGGTTTTGGACTTGATGATTACTTCGTCCACATACACCTCTATCTCTTGATGCATCATATCATGGAAAATGGCGGTCATGGCTATCATGTAGGTTGCCCCAGCATTCTTTAGACCAAACGGCATGACTCTGTAATAGTATGTACCCCAAGGTGTGGTAAAAGCTATTTTCTCTGCATCTTCTTCATCCATCAACACTTGGTGATATCCTGCGTAAAAATCCATGAAGGACTGTATCTCATGTTTGGCGCAGTTATCAACAAGGATGTGGATGTTTGGAAAAGGGAAGTTATCTTTGGGACTTGCCTTGTTCAAATCTCTATAATCCACACACACCCGGGTCTTCCTGTCTTTCTTTGGAACTGGGACTACATTAGCTAACCATGTGGTGTACCTAACCACTCGGATCACCCCTGCTTTTAACTATTTCGTGACCTCTTCTTTGATCTTGTCACTAATATTAGTTTTGAACTTTCTTTGCTTTTGCTGGACCGGGGGTAATCGGGGTAAGTCGGCAAGTTATGAACCACCAAATCAACACTTAGCCCTAGCATGTCGTTGTACGATCAAGCAAACACATCTTTGAACTCAAACAAGAGTTGAATTAATGCATCCCGATTTTTCCCGTCCGTGTGAATGCTTATCTTGGTTTCCCTGATTTCTTCAGAACTTCCCATGTTAACCAGCTCGGTATCATTTAAGTTTGGCTTATGTTTATTCTCAAATTGTTCCAATTCTTGCTTTATTTCCCTAAAAGTCTCTTCTTCACCATATTCTGGTTCTTGTTTCATTATTTCACAATTAGACAGCGTGATTGGATCTAGGCATGAAGTCCGCAAGCATGTTATGTTATTTAAATCCGCATTATTAGAACTGAAAAGAAGAAATAAAAGAGAAAAATAGCAAAATCAGAAAGAATAAAGAAAGATGAGCGATAAAAAATTGATTTCATTTCTTGGAATTTGAAGATAACAGGGTTTACATTTGGAAATTTAAAGACAAAAAACTAAAGAAAACATCTGAGTTACACCCTGGAATAACTCGCGACGCAGAAAATGTGGCAGGACATGTCTACCGGGACTCCCGCCTGATCAAGGATGGTGTAGACTTCCAATTCTGCAGCTTGGCATTTGCTCCCATTTACAACACCTCAGCGGTGCTTGAGCCCTCTCCTAGCTGTGCCATGTGGGTTTCATAAAGTATCTTCCTCATTGCCCCACATATCTTTTCAATCCCTTCGGTCATAAAGGCCTCATCATCCTCTTCTTCATTGTATTTTGGCTTGACAAATGCCACGTACAGATGTGGCAGTGGCTGAGGTAAAACCCATCCATCATTCTTTCTGTCGTCCGCCTATTTTTTATCATCTGAAGTAGGTCGAAAGCCTACCCCGAAGAACTTCTCAGTGGCGTGCAGGGTAACTGGTTCAGCTATTCTTTGCAAGGATTTTCCAAGTCCCTTCCCTTGTTTGAAGCCATGTCAGATCATTTCTTTGGCCACCATGATTGAGGCATTGGAAAAGAAGGGTTGGGGGCAAGGGTTTCCTTCTTCGTACTGGTCTACCACCACAACTTCAAAGACCTGATAAACTATATGCTCACTCCCTTCTCTCACTTCAAGACATGGGATTGATGGGTCCCGATAAATTGATTACTCATCCTCTCCGTGGACCACGATCTCTTGATCCTCATGCTCGAATTTTACCATTTGATGAAGAGTGGAGGGTACAGCCCCTACTGCGTGGATCCATGGCCTCCCCAAAATAAAGTTGTAGGATGTGTCCATGTCTAGAACCTGGAAGGTCACCTCAAAGTCTATTGGGCCAATGGTCGGAATTAGATCAATCTCTCCAATCGTATCCCTTTTTAAACCATCAAAAGATAGTAAGCAGACATTGTTGGGACGAATCCTTTCGGTCCCAATTTCCATACTCTGTAGTGTTGAGAGTGGGCATATGTCTACCCCAGAACCTCCATCCACCATAACCCTTTTTCACGTAGTACCCTTCATATTTGACTGTTAAGTGCAGGGCTTTGTTATGTGTGGCCCTTTCTGGGGGCAAGTCATTTTTGATGAATGAGATCTGGTTGATTCCGAAAATTTTTTCCACCAATCTTTCTAATTGCTCCACATAAGTCTCAGTAGGCACATATGCTTCATTGAGGGTCTTGATTAATACCTTCTGGTGTTCGGGGGAGTTCATCAATAGAGATAGCAAGGAGATTTGTTCAGGAAACTTTCGAAACTGGTAAATCACTTCATAATCCGCCATTTTCATTTTTTGAAAGAAAGATTCCGCCTCTTCGGCACTCACGGTTTTTTTTTAGATGGGAAGCATTTTCTAGTGGCATTGTTCACTTCTCCCAAATTGGAGTACTTTTCAACAGGGTAATTTTCTTGAACCTCTCCTAAGATTTCTTTGCCTGTGTACGTCACTATTGATTTATCGTAGTTCCAAGGTACCGTGGCAGGATCTATCATGGGCTTCTGTGGCGCGCAGCCAATAACCACGGGCTCACTCAGCCTTGGTGGATTAATTGGCCCCCGCATCACATAGGCTCCTTTGGGCACACATATTTGGGTCGCCTTGTTCAGTTCAAATCTCCTGGGAGGACTCAAAGTCATCTGCTTTTCCTTGCGGCCCCGTGGGACATAGAGAATAGCATCTTTGGTAGGCGTTGCCCCGGTTCCTTCTTCAATTTTCTTCACTGATTTTGAATGGGTGGCTTTGTTCTTTTTCTCCCCTTTGTCTTGCTTCAGGGAAGTTTTTGGTTTCCTCTCTACATCAGCAATGGCGATTATGGCCTTCAATGCCGGGTCAAATTCTTTATCCTCACAAATCATCCCGATTATCGCCCTGTTATTGTGGGCTGGCAGTGGGCTATTAGTCATATTAGGGACATCCTCATCCCTTAGCACTATCTTCCTCTATTCTATCAAGTTCTCCACTGCTCTTTTCAAGGTCCAGCAATCATCCGTGTCGTGCCCTTCCCCCCTGAGTGATAGGCACATCTGGAACCAGCTCTGTAAGCGGGTGATGCTGGGTTTTGCCTTATTTGAGGAACTGGCTGTAGCAGACCCATTTGGACAAGATTTGGAAACATACTGGAGTAGGATTCACTGATTGGTGTAAAATTTGGCCTTCTGGGTGGTTCACGAGGGGGAAAGTTATTTTCTGGAGGACTGGGGCTGTAGTGGTTTTGGTAAGGAAGCTGGTTTCTAGGAAATGGAGATTAATCCGGTTGGCTTGTTGCTGGGGCCGAATTTAAGGTTGAGCATTCATGACCGCGTATATCTGAGGAGCATAGGCCATGTCCTGGTGGAGGTAATAGTGTTGCGGGGTTCTTTCTGGGAAAAGGGATCTGGGAGTATGGTGTTTTCTTGCACCCGATGCTGCCATGGATGTTTATTCATTTTTCTTTCCCTTTAATACTCCTCCAGACCCTCCCTGAATGGCTTGGAAGGTTGCTCTGATAGCGGATTAGCTTAGAATTCAGCCGTTTTTCAATCCGTTTTCAACCATTTCACCGATTTTGATAGCTTCAGCGAACGGTTTACCCATAGCAGACATCATATTTTGGAAGTAATCGGCTTCCTAAGCTTGAAGGAACACTATGACCATTTCGACCTCGTCCATCGGAGGCTTTACTCTAGATGCTTGTTCACGCCATTTAACTGCGTACTCCCGGAAGCTTTCTGAGGACTTCTTTTTTAATTTCGTCAATGAGTTTCTATCTGGAGCAATGTCGATATTATACAGGAATTGTCTGACAAAGTCTCTGGCAAGGTCATCCCAGATGTGCCAGCAAGATATATCTTGATCCATGTACCACTTGGAGGCGATGCCGACCAGACTTTCTCCAAAATAGGCCATGAGTAATTCTTCCCTTCCTCCGGCTCCTCGCAACTGATTGTAATATTTCTTGTGACGAGCAATAGGATCATCGTGCCCATTGTATTTTTCAAATTTCGGGGCTTTGAAACGCAGTGGTAATTGCACATGAGAGAACATGCATAAATCAGCATAGGACACACTTTTCTGCCCACTCAGACCCTGCATGTTCTTAAGGCTCCGCTCCATGCTTCTCATCCTCCTTGCAATCTCTTCCTGCTCGCGAGTTTTGGGAGTCTTTTGTTGTCTCGGAGTGAACTCAAATTAAGGCAGCTGAGAATAAGTATAAGCGGGGAACTGAGGAGGCTGCATTTGGAAGGTGGGTATTTGGAATGTGAAAGTTGAAGGGTCAAAAGTGGGCCTAGGCAACGTAGGTTGTGCCGTGGCCGAGCATGGGGGAGCGGTGAAGATATTTGAGGCCATACCGGACATGAACACCTGGGGGTGAACCTCAGAAGGTGTTCCCACGAAATGAGCTGATATAGTTGGTTGTCCTAGTGGGGTGTTTGGATGACTGATTGGAACATTTGAGGTACCCCCTGATCTAGGAAAAAGTTTGGGGAATCCCGGGATGGCACTTGGAGGCTTTCTCCCATTCGCCCAAGCATCCCACATTTCCATGACCCGAAGAAGCAATATCTTATTCTCTTCAGCCGCTGCAGATTCTGAGGTCGGGATGCCGAGATTGGGCTATCATGTGCGATGGGAATCGTTGGCAAAGTCATTTCTGAAGACATCTGATACTCCCCTTTGATCTAGTAAAATATGGATGTGAATCTAGGTTACCACGAAAACCAACCACCGTTCTATAAAAACCTGGACTGAATTGTGACAACAGCAAACAGTTAGTTTGAGACAAATAACAAATAGGTAATCGCATATTAGGGTGTGATGCACCTATACAGTTAAATGGGTTTCTACGTGTTTTGCAACGGTTACATGCTTCATCCCGGCTTTTTCTGATTCTTTCCCATTTTTCTTCTTTCGATTTCCGCTCTCTTTTTTCTTGCTTTTCCTTTATTTTTCCATTTTTCTCTCATTTTCTTCTTATTTTTTCATTTTATTTTCTTATTGGAATTATTTACAAAATCATGACCGGATCCGATGAGGATTGCCTACATATCACGACGCCGCGTGAATCAGATCATTATGTAGTTCAAGAAAAATAAATGCGAAGAATAAGGAAACAATTTTTGGGAATTTTCAATTTTTCATTAATAAAACTTCTATTACAAAAGATGTTAAACTACTTATTTTATAGGAAAGAAAAACTACAAATAGACTCAAAATAAACCAAAATAAAGACTCAATGCTTGAAAAATCAGGAATACATTAAAGCTTCAACTACTGGGGCCCGCGGGGCATCATTCGGCCTCGCTGCGGGCCTATGTACGAGACCCCCTTGTAGTCGCTCCAAATCACTCATAACTTGATGGACAAAAGTCATCACTGCAGCAAAAAAGGTGGTACGAGTCATGTCCTCGCACGCTTGGCACTTCCTGGTGATGTAGTCAGCGATAGTTCTAATCCTTTCCCTAATTCTGCCTTTTTCCTAAAGAAACTGCCCTATTTGTTAGTTCCGGGCTTCTAACACTTGGGAGTCATGAAAGTATTGATTTTGCAATTGTTGTATCTCCTCCTCCATTCGGGCCATCAAATTATAACAGTGCTCCCTATCAGCCTTGAAATCTTTAGCCCGTTTGGCTGCCTCATCCTCAAGAGTGGTCGCTTCATAGTTTCTCTTCATTTGTTGCACAAATCGGGCCCGTTCTTTTGCTTTCTTTGTCCATTGTGACCGGATTTTTGCTAGACCATCTTCAGACTTTTCCAGGTCTTCTTGACACTCGAGGACTTTCTTTTTTAGACCGCTTATAAGTCTTTCATCAGCCCGACTTCTTTCCGGGTCGTTGGCTGCTATTTTCATCTTTCGGATCTGAGCCTTGAGGGCCTCATTTTCTTGGGTTAGTTTCTTCTTTTCTCCCTCATCTGCGGCGGCTTGAACACCGTTTTCAAACTGAAGCTCCATGACTTGTCTTTCCAATTGGCTTATTTTGGCCCTATACTCCTTCTCTTTGGTCAACCAGTCCCATTGCACTTGTGCCCCATCGGTGAACTGTTGGACATGGGGTCTCTTTGCAGGAATTTCAGGAATCTGGAAACTTTTGCCAAACCAGACAATGTACTTAGGGTCCACGTCGCCTCTAGCTCGGTCTCTCACTATGGTCTTAGGTTCAAGAAACCTACATTCATTCCATACTTGGCTAATTTTCCCTTCTGGAAATGCAGCTTTTGGGCCTAGTTCAATATCATGCTTACTCAGATCTTCATCATTAGGGATGGTTTGAAATCTTCCTAATTGGCGCAAGACCCTGTAGGGAGCATAGGGCCGGATGCTCTGGATGCCCATCAATAGGATATAACACACTTCAGCTGACATGTACACTGCGTCGGTGACAGGAAGCCATCCGAATGCCCACTCAATTTTATCGGCAGTCAAGGATCTCAAATGTGCAAGCCAAGCTTTAGTACCCTTAGGGAATTCAAGACCTACCACCTGGCTTTCAAATTCTTCAATGCAGCTCAACCAGGTCAAACTATAATTCATATACCCAACCCAGTGACAGAGATGTCCTTGCATCCATAATTATAGTAACAAGTTGCAACCTTGGAAGAACTTTCCCCCTTCCCTACAGATAGTCAAGGCTTGGTAGATTTTAGACACGATCAGAGGAACCACAGTGCTATTGGCTTTCTTGATTGCAACATCGATCATTCCTACGAGGCCTATCTCTATATTACCATCTTTTTGTGGACAAACTACAACACCCAAGAAGGCTACCATAAAAGCTAATCCCCACCTTGCTTTCTGTTTGTCTTTATTTCCAGCATGGGTAAGACCAGTGTTCGGCTCTTCAAAACCTCGGGGGTTACCATATCGATGATTCAAAAATTGGAGTGTGCAATACCCTTCAGATAAATTTCCATCCTGAATATCCCGACTAATACTCAGCAAATCTAGAAATTTGTGGGAAGATACCGGTCTTGGTGACAATGGATATCGACTTCTAAGATTTCCATTACGGCCTGCATAACCCGCAACTTCCTCCAATGTAGGTGTGAGCTCAAAGTCAGAAAAACGGAACACATTGTGAGTCGGGTCCCAAAAAGGTATTAAAGCTTCAATTATGTCCAACCTTGGCTTGACGTTCAATAGTCCAACGAGGCCTCCCAGAACTTTTACCACTGTTTCCCTACTGCCTTTTCCTAAATCATTCCACCACATGTGGAGCTTCAAGGGAATCTCACTAAGGACTGTGAAGGGTTCAATTTCATTCTTGCTCATCCTGCACATTTATTAAGGTGATTTAATGACTCATTTTGTCCTAAAAGAAAAAGTACCACCATTTTTTCAAAAAAATTTCATTTCAAAATAAGAACCCCGACTTTGCAGATACGGCCTTTTAGCACTTCGGGGAAGAAGATTTTAGGGTTGTGCCTGCTAACCGTTGAAAATGACCCAAGGTGTCTATTCTTGCAAAAATAGCCTTCCGGTGCCATTTTGGGGACATTTGGATTATTTTTAAACAAGAATGACATCACCTGACTTATTTGTGACAAAAATTAAAATTTTGTTGTTTTTGGGCTATTTTTTGCAAAAAAGGGAAGTTGGACCTGATGGGAGTTGCCTACGTATCCCACATCTGGTGAGAATCAAACTGGAGTAGTTCGGGCAGATTTGACAAAACCAACTATTTTTGAAAACCTTTCTTTCTTTCTTTTTTTATTTTTTCAAAAATTCGGCAGAGTTTCAGTACCATTTGGGTATTGGTTTTTCAAAACGGGTGATTAACCAACTTAACCCTAACATTGATATTCTCCTTTCAACTCTCTCCAATTATTCACAAGCCGGTCAACATGCAAATCCGAAGAAAATAAATGCACAAGTAGCAAGTAGGATGCATCAGGATGGTCTTTTCATTTCAGGTATACATGTCCTAGACAGACCCAACCCCTGTGTTGAGTCCCCTAAGTCAAATGCATGTGATGCAAACAAATGCTACTACTAGGGATTCGGCATGAGGCTTTGTTATACTAGGTTTAAAACCTGGGTTTATTGTTCTAGACCTGGCTTACTCGAGCGGACAACTCGACCGAGAAGGGGCAGCGTACCGGGAATGCAGAAGCTTCGCCAGCTTAGCAACTTGTCCGAACCTCGTTCTAAAATAGGATAAGACTCTAGACAAAAGAGAAGTCACACGAAGTGCACGCTTCTCCATGATGTAGAAGACTCAGAGAGAGGAAGGGTTTCATAGCAGTTTATATATACAATTCACCATCAAGGCGGTAAAGCACTTAGAACATTAGGCTCAAACATGTAGGAAAATCAGATAACAGATAAAGTTAATCATAACGGCTATTCTAAGCTCGAATGCCTAACCCTAAACTGAAGTTCTGGTTTTGGATCCCCAGTAGAGTCGCCAGAGCTGTCACACCTCCTTTTTTACACACCATCCCAAAAGGTAGTACATAAGGGAGTTTTTCCACTTTAAGTGACATTATTCGAAGTGGGATTATTTATTTATCAGAGTCGCCACTTGTGATGGTTTGTTTTCTGGTGTCCCAAGTCACCGGCTTATTTTAAATCCCAAATCGTGGAAAATTTGACTTTCTTTGTGAAGTCTGCAAATCAGAAATTCTGACTAAGGAATTTTGTTAACCCGGGGGAAGATGTTAGGCACCCTCGGATTCCGTGGTTCTAGCACGGTCGCTTAAACTATTACCATTGGCCTATTATCTGATTTTAATACATGTTCAAACCAATAGTGCAATTTTAAATTATTTACTGCTTTTAATTAATTTTAAGGAAGATTGAACGTCGTTAAACGTGTCTTTGGATCACATCACATGAAATGCACCCGCAATCCGAAACATATTTTATTCAACGTTTTAGGATTTGGATTTGGGTCACATGAAATGCACACCCGAGTTTAAAAAGGTAATTTTATTAAAATACGTGCCTAAAGTGACTACGCGTTGTTAACTTTGCGAGGGCCATGGAATTTTACTAAATGGCATACCTCGAATTCTGAGTATTTTAAGAAATTAATTTAAACAAGGGCCACGCATTTGTGATTTTATTTAGCGCGGCGCACCTCAATTCTATTTTTAAATAATGTCCTAACTAAAGCTCGGAGAGTCATGAACTATTATTGTCTATTATGGTTCACCTCCATTCTAATTAAAGGATTTGAATAATTAACACTAACTATGGCTAAAGTTCTAATTAATTAATTAAAGGGCTTATATGGGAAAGAATCAATTTTTAGGCAAAGAAGTGGCTAGGCCCACTACAAACAAGCCAGCAGCCCAACAGTAGGGGAATAGCCTAGACCCATTTAAAAGGATGGGCAGGCTTGGGCCTAAGGTCAGGCCCAGATTCGAAGTGGTTATAACTGGGCCAGCGCTTGGCCCTATTTTTGTGATCCAACGGGTCCATGCCCAAGTCATAATGTAAACATAAATTGACAAAAATGTATAAACATGAAATCTAATTAAGGATTTAAATTCTTATTTGCACTCTTTGACACAAATTAATCCAAAACACAATCAAATCCATTTTTGAACACGCCTGGGCCTGAGGATGAGCCCAAACCCGAACAAGGATAGCTTCCAATAAGGAGAAGATCCTTAGCTCGAATATGCTACTCAACTCACAGGCCAGCCCTTTTAGTTTCACTTTCCAAATACAGATAAATGGACAAACTGCAGGTTATGACTGTTGAAGCATTAAACAAATATGCACATTATTGATTTATTCTTTAGAAGACAAATCAATTTCTCCAACTTATTGAATAACTCCTAAAATTGATACTAACAGTTTGAGAAAAGAATACTTGGGATTGGTTGGCCATTGTAAAGCCATAATCCCAAAGATAGCTCTATGAACAGGAAGCTTATTACATGAAATGGCCAATGAAACACCACTCAATTGAACTTCAACAAGCTGCAGCTACTAATTATTATATTCTAACCATTTTTTCTCAAATAGCCTATGTGCTTGACCCAGCAAAACTGACTTGAGGTCAATATTTAATTTGTAAAAGAACATGAGAGATCAGATGCAGTAGACCATATCTAAACAACATACATGACTGGTAAACACCATCTACCTGAACGTCCTTTCCAGTCTAATTAGATCATTGTAACAAAACTATAAATCCTATAATTAATCAGGTAGGAACTATTACATTCGATTTCATGTCACAATCCTATTAATTACAACCAACATAATAACATTCATTACACTAAACAAATCCAGAAATCATGCAATATGGAAACAAAGGCATTAAACTGAAGAATCAAGACATGTTGAAGCCATTTTCATTTTATTCTACAAGTCGACACTTTATTCATAGTTTTAAATTCAGGAATGTGTACCTGGAAGGCAAAGTAAAGGAAAAGGTGAGAATCAGCAAAGCAAAACAGTAGCAGCAGGTTCAGGAGTAGAGATCAGCCCCCAAACAGCCAGGAAACAGCTCTAAACCCAGGATAGCCGATAACAATTTAATTTATCAAACTCAGGCCAAACCAACAACCCAGCAAGACTTTGATCACCAAATTTAAACCAGTTCTCACTCAGACGAATCGAAACAGTTTCAGGAGTTAAGAAAGAAACCAAAATTACTGAAAACTTAATGAAACAGTAGCTTTCTTCTTTAATTCTCAGCAATTCTCTTTTGTGGATTTTTTAGCTCTTAAAATTCTCCCTTCAATAGCAAGGAAAGGATGCCTTTATAAGCAAGAAAGTAGGGTAGACTCAGGGTTTCATTTTTTGCAATCCAGCCCTTTTTCAATTCCTATTTTAGCTTAGAAATTCCTCACTTACTGACTTTTTACTCAAGTTAAACTACCAAAAAGTCTGAAATTCAAAAAGAACCCCCTACTAGAAGCTTTCTACTCTGTTGCAACAAAGATTCTCTAGTTAGACTACCTAAATTACCCTTTAAGGTCCTATTAATTACCCTGAAACCCCTGTGTTTCACTTCTGAAAACCTGACCCAAAACATGGGTCAATTTGACCCAAATTCAAATGGCAAGTCTGGGTCTATGACTTCCATTCAAATGGCAAGTCTGAATCTTTTCATTGGAGCCCAATTTCGATGCAGAAAGTTCAAACAAACGTGGGGGAAAAGGGAAAACAACGGGTTCAATCAAACCCTTCACAAGCACAACTAAAAAAAAGCAACCTAAACAAACTAACACTTAATTCACACAAAAATCTAATTAATTTAAGACAAAATTGCATAATATATTCAGAAAAGAAAAAGGAAAATTAAAATGCGCACACACAGCAAAAAGAAAAGATAACAAATAAATTTCCTACAGGTTCAAAAAAAATGGAAATCATAGACACATACCTAGTAAGAGAACAACCTAGACCGGACAAAAGACAAGGACTTCAATTTTCCAGGGATTACAAGTCAGTCGGTGACTAATCGTATGTTCTTTTCACAAAAAACATACGATTAGAGTCTAATCGATCCGCAAAACTTCCAGGAAACCTCGAATTGGGATTTGGGATTTTAAGGTTCTCTTTGAATCGAGATTCTAAAGGTTCTGTTGGGATTTGAAGGGAATGAGTGAGGTATTTGGAATGAGGGGAAGCAGGGGGTTTCAGGGTGTTATTTTGGTGGTATTTGGCGGTGGTGCCGCCACCAGAGGACAGTGGAGAATCATATTAGTGCTCTAGGTTTTCGATATTTGGGGGTTTTCAGTGATATTCAAGGGGAGCCGGTGGTGGCATGGGTATGAGGGGAGGAGGTGATGCTCTGGTGCAATTTCGGGGTGGTTTAGGGACTCGCCGCCGCCGTAGGCGATTTTCAGCGGTGGCAAACGGTATCTTAGGGCAGCGTTACAGGGGAGGGGCTTGTTCTCTGAGAGAGACGAGTGGGTGGTGGTGGGGGGTCGAAGTATAGGGTACGAGGTTATTTGGACACTAATATGTGAAATCCTTATCAGTCCAGGACCATTGGATTAATGAGATCCAACGGTTACGATGGAAAGGAGGGGAAAAGGGTCTTTTGGTGGTGTGTGGAGGCTGGACCGAGTAAGAGTTGTACTTGGGCCGGGTATGGACGGGCAACAGACGCGTATTCAGAGAATAAATGATTGGGTTTTTGGGAATTTGAATCTGAAATGGCCCAAAAATGGTCTCTTTAATAAAGGCTCTTCTTCCTTCTTTTTTTTTTCATTTTCAAATTTATTAAATACAAAATTAAACAAAAACAAAAATCTGATTTAAACTCCACAACTAAACTAACAAACTAATTGCTTCCCAAAAATTAATTAAGTCCCAAATTAAAAGAAAACTACAACAAATTCGAAAACTAAAAAGTAAAATACAAAATGAACTATTTTTGGTATTTTCTTTCATCTTTTGTAACATTAAATGACTAATTAGCCTAAAAATATAAAACAGGACCCTAAATGCAAATGCAATATTTTTTTGTATTTTTATGCATTACATAAATTAAACATGCACACAAAAATACAAATAAACACAAAATCATGCAATAATTCCTACAAATCAAATAGTTAAAGAAAAATCCTAATTTTGGGAATTCTGTAGGAGTAATTCATGCGAGGCAAAAATCACGTGCTCGCAAATATAGATGGTGAATATTATGAAAAAATATAATGATTCAGGACAATGTCCAGGTCCATTTGAGAATTTCCTCGAGGAACGTGGCATATGTGCACAGTATACTATGCCAGGAACACCTCAACAAAATGGTGTTGCAGAAAGGCGTAATCGAACACTTATGGATATGGTTAGGACCATGATAAGTAATTCCTCATTACCCAAATCATTGTGGATATATGCTCTTAAAACTGATGTATATTTATTAAACAGGGTTTGTCACACCTCCTTTTTTACGCTATTTTTAATACACCCCGCGAAGGGCGCAAAAGGAGTTATTTCCAATTAAAGGACAGTCGGAACGAGATTTATTATTATTTATTTAGAATCGCCACTTGGGAGATTAATAGTGTCCTAAGTCACCGATTGAATCCCGAACCGAGGAAAATATGACTCTGTTAATAGTCCGCGAACCAAAAATTCGGATAAGGAATTCTATTAACCCGGGAGAAGGTGTTAGGCATTCCTGGATTCCGTGGTTCTAGCACGGTCGCTCAACTGTCGTATTTGATTTTATCTGATTTCCATACATATTCTATTTTTATGTGCCTTTTATTAGTAACCAGCTTTTATTATATTTATTATTTATTTTTACAAGAATTACAATGTTATGAAAACACATCTTGAACCACGCCGTACCAGTACGTCCATGGCTTTTGACACATTTCGACTTCGTTGAGATTTGGATTTGGGTCGCATCAATGCGCACCGAGTTTAAGAAAGTAATTTAATTAAGTCGCGCCTAAAGATTCTAACGTAATATTACTTTGGGGAAGACCGTGAAATTCACTAAACGGCCCTCCCATATTCTAAGTATTTTAATAACCATTTATTGAGGGCCCCGCCTTTTGTATTTCATGTGGCGAAGCTCATCTCATTATTTTATTAAAAGGCCAAACTAAAAATGACTACGATTTTCTATTTTATTTGTCTCTAAATAAAAATCCAAATTAGTTAATGTTATAAAATTCAAGTTTCGGATTCAATCCCAATTTTGAACAAAAAGGGAAGGCTTTAGTCCTGGGCCCAAAGAGCCCCATATAACACTATGTGTGCACATTGGCCAAAATTTTTGGTAGCTACAAACATTGGGCCTGAAGTTAGCCCAAATTAAACAAAACCAAAACAGACTGCATAAGGAAGATCAGATGATCGAGCTCCTGAATTGGCAAGCTAACAATTCATTTAAACATTTGCCCAAACTTTCCTGAGTGTTCTCAATAATTATAGCCAAGGGAAGGCAATATGCACTTATTTGAATTAACAGATATTAGTAAATTGAATTTTAATTGCATACACTATCTAACCTATTTATTTATTGGTGAATTCCTAAAGGTGACTAGAGGCGAAAAGCAAACATGAAACTTGGATTGAAATTTAAAATCATAACTAATATTAGCTAATGTATTATTAAACTGCACATGCTGATCTCAGGATCAATTTGACACTCTATTCCATTTCTGATTTTTATTTTTTTTTGAACAAAACAACAAATGAACTAAAGTAAATGCTAAACTATACTAAATTGCAGCTAATAACCACACACTTAACAGTCCACAATAATTCCAACTAAGTACGTATAAGTCACAATTGAAACTACATTAATCTAATGTCTAATTAATTAACTACCTCATGACCCATAGTTTAGAAATTCAGTACAATTCCAGATGAATCAAATAATCCAAACAAACGATCTAACTACAATTAAACATGAATGACTAAGTTACATATTTAAAACTAACAGCTATTCCAAATTGAGACGAACAACAGCAATTCTTCATTTATTGGGTTCAACAGGTGGTTTATACATGTGAATCAACATCCAGATGAAAGGACAATAAAAATGTACCTGGATTTCAATAGAACACAGAATAACAAAAGGTCAGCGGCAGCAAATATGTGATCCAAAAGCAGTATTCAACAGTCAACAGCAACAGGAACAGGATAGAAAATCCAATAACAGCCTCAAAACAACCAGGATTTAAACCAACAGCACGAAATTAAACCAGAAAAGCGAATCGACCAGTCAAATTGCAACTTCACAGAGTTTCAATTATTGAACTCAGAGGAAATCAATGAACAGCTTTCAAATCTAAGCTAAATGATCAATGAAACAGTAACCTTTTGGATTTTTTTCTACTAGATTCTAATGTTTTTG